>LPNX011027172.1:23282-43550 GCA_001517045.1 Pseudotsuga menziesii | reverse complement strand
TTGAGGGTTTTTTATTTAATCAATTTGCATCGTTTGGGAATCCTTTGGGAAGTGCATTTTTATCTCATCCACCTTAACTTAGAGTCTCTCAAATTTTTCTCGTTGTTAATGAATTTTTGGAATAGACAATTAGTATTATTCAATTTTTTAGGGCTTCTTGCAATCCATTTGGACTAAATGGTTATCATTAACCTAGACTTTGTAACAATTTTATTCTTTTTGGAGAGAGTTAATAAGAGTGCCATGGATATCTTTTCTATCCCCTATAGGATATTGGAGTGTTAACCCACAAAAAAGTATTACATTATACATAATCATGTCTGTATATAGGTAAGTACTTGAAAAACAAGTGTGATAGGCTGGTCATAAGTGTGGTTTGTAGCGAGCCCTATGTTTTGACCCATTTGACTTCTTATATTACATTTGGAGGTTAATTTAGTTATTTTTTGAGGCATCCAATTATATGGTTTTCTTAAAACGATTTTGGGATGATTCTCTCACAAGGTTTGATAGAGTATTATACAGTCTTTGTGTATTCATCTTAAATGTTTTCCATATACATTTTAAGGGAAACCATTGAAATCTTAATTTTTTGTTTTTTTGTATGTAGTATGAAATTTGGGGCTTTCTTTTATGGATGCATTTCTTCTAAATTTTTGGATATTTTTTACGAACAAAACTATAGTGTTTCGAAATTTTATTTTTAATTGTTACCTAAGAACCATTTAAATAAAGAAATTTGTGCAATATATTTGTATTTAAGGTTTATTTGCAAAAGCAATTAAAGCATTGTTTTCAAAATTTTATTTTCATATAGTGAGAAAAATATTTGTATCTAAGGTTTATATAAATTTATCGCCAAGCAATTAAAACATTGCTTTTTTTAATTTTCTTTTCATGCTGTATGAAATTTGAGTTTTTTTATTCTTTATATATTTTGAGAAGTATTTTTTGAAAGAGGTGACTTTTAGATACTCATTTCTAGTTTCATTTTGTTGTTCATATGTGAGTTTAATTTCCATATTTTATTCCACAATTCTTATTTGTATGCAATCATGAGGTTTAGAAAATTTATATACATTTTTCAAAGTGTAAATGTGGTACATTTTTGGAAATAGAAATCTTAGCTCTTCTAAATTTCGAATATCATAGTATTTTAGTTCTAGAAATCTTTCCCATGGTTGTCTATTCTACTAAAGTAACTTGGAGCTTCGAGGTGGGCTCATCCCTTGTCCACCTAGCAATTTACTAATGAAACACATGGTCAAGATTTGTAGAATATGTTGACCTCAATAGTGAACATACACTTTACTCATGATTTGTGTATATAAGAAACATTTCTCTTAAGAACTAATTTTTTGCTTATTTTTTATTTTCACATATGAGAAACATTCCCTTAAGAGCTAAATTTTTTATTATTTGTAAGTTTTATGATTCCCTAATCCCTATCGAATTTCTCTTAGCCTCTATCCCTTTGATTTCTCATGCCTTTATAGTGAAATCGACCACATGAAGAATGAAACTTGTGTTGGGGACAAGCCTCTAAATATATGAATGCCACATTAACATTTTTCTATTATTTTAAAAATTTATACTATTATTTAAGCATTCAAAATCTTAGTTAGAAGATTGATTTTACTTTATTTGAATATTCTTGAAATGTTTTTATTAAATGCATAATTACTCAAATGCTCTCACTTCTCCAATATTTTTTTGGGGTTTTCTTTATAATGTTGTGTATGTGGTTTTTTTTTTCAAGATCTATATTTTTTGTAAATTTTATGGAAATTTTGGCTTATCAAGATTTTGGGTTTGTGCACACTGGAAATTATCTCCACATAAAGAATGTGTTTGATTTGACATCCCAAAGTGTGGTAAATATAATGAAGGTGATGACACCTGAAGAAATAAGGAAATCTTTCAACATTAAGAATGATTTTAATCATGAAGAGGAGGAGGAAATTAAGAGTCAAAATCAATCAACATTCAAATGATAGGGATATTAGGGAGGGGTGGTGGAAAAAAACATATATTTTTGTGTTCCAATGTGTAGTGTATTGGTTTGTTGTAATGGAGAATTTGTTTTGAAAACTTTAATCCCTGTGTTTATTGCTTAGATTCATTAAGTTATTTTAATACTATTGTCAAGATTCAACATTAATGACTATTATTTGGTCTAGTTGAAACATTTAGTTGGACCATTTTGTAAATATTTTCCAACAACTTCTACAATGGTATTTGGATTTTTCAAATTATGATAAGTATTGCAATTGCTTCTTTTAACTCTTTTTCTCATTGGGATACTCTTTTGTTTCTTAGCGAAGTTATTTATATATGATGTTTGTTTCTTGGAATAGTAGGAATAACAATATTTCGTTCTGTTATTCTACTGTTATGGTGGATTTATGTGGGAATTCACCGACTTGAAGGTTCTATCTTTAACGGTATTACTTAGCTTGTATTGTAAACATATGGACATCGTGGGTATAAGCCATCCTGTGAATGGCATGAACCTTTCCCAGAGTGCTCTGATAGTATACGTAGGGTTAATTTGGTAGGAGTGTGTATTTAAATTAAAAGTTGGTTGAGGCCATGACTTATGTTAGTGTTGTGCAGTCGTTGGTTTCGTAGAGGCCAAGGTTTAAATATGCTAAATGGAATTCATTGTATTTAGCAGGTAAATGGACTATGTATAGTTATATTATATTAGATGTATTTTAATAACCACAACATATTGGTAAATCATATTAAAAATAACCTAATTCTCAACATATTGTCGTTGTGATTCACAAGTTTAATATTCCATATTAATAATTAGAATGTAACATGATTAAGACATATGAATCAATTGAAATTTTTGACATTGTTGGCTGGGAAATGATCAATTCAAAGTTTAATGGTTTGTGAAAAGTTTGTTAAAACTTCTCATGGCTCACACACGTAGAAATATTTTTTTTTTATTCAGACCAGCCGGTAGCAATGGCCAATGAATCCAATCCAAGGTGACTTAAAGTGGCCAATGAATCCAAGAAGACTTTTAAGAGCAATGATAATGAATTGTTTGAGGGGAGTGTGCAGGTTGCATCTGAGTATCACAACATCAAGGACATGGACGAGGATGTAGGCACGAAGGTCATGGAATACTGCAGGGAGCATTTCGAGGCTCAATTAAGTTGACAAAAATTCAGCTCCGATGGACCATGAAATGAAGACTTGGTATCACGATTTCGTTAAAGTGCATCTTTGACCTTATTGGGAATTTCATGTTTAGCTTCTATTGGAGAGAACCTTATTTAATTGGTTTCGATTTAGTTAGGAATTCTAATTTTTGGTACTATCTCAAAAACCTTAATTAAATTACATAATCAATGGTTTTGTATTTTCTCAAAAGTATGATTTAATTAGGGATTTTAGTTCCTCCATCACTTACTTGATTTTCCTTGGGAATATTCGGGTTTGTAGTTTCTCCTTCCCTTAGTGTTTATTTAATCTGTTTCAGGAGTGCCTTTTCCTCTCACCTACCCTAACAAGGAGTCTCTCAAAGTTTGGGAATTGTTAATGAATTATTGGGGTACACCATCAGTCTTATTAAAAATTTCAGAGCTTATTGCAACCCATTTTAAGGTATTTTGTAGTATTGCTTCTTTAGTATTATATTTAAGGGGTAGTGAATCTTTTTTAGTATGTGTTAGTAGATTTTTCTTAATTTTTTCATATTTCTATCATTTTTAAGAATTTTGACAACCCGGATTTAGGGTGTGGAAAGATTTTTTGTCTGAAGTGAAAATGAATAAAACTGATCTTAATTGAAAGGCATATTGAGATAGACGAAAGGGTTTTTACCATTAACATGGACCCTCGAACTTGTAAGTAGTTTTAGCAATTCCATTTGGGGTGGGTGATATGGATTATTGTACTTGTTATGATTACATTAGCCATAATCATGAGTGCATATAGATCAATAATAGAAAAAATCTATTGACGTAGGCACATCATAAGTTGGATTTCTAAGGAGCTAAATGCTTTGAGTCATTGAATTAGTATGTTAGATTTGAAGGTTTATTTATTTATTTATCTTAAGGTTCTTTAAGAGATATTTTAGGGTAAAACAATAAGATTTTTTTTATTTGTATGTAGTATGAAATTTGTGGTTTAACACTAAGATATTTTCTTAACATAGTTGTAGTGTTACCAAATTGTATTTTTAATGGTTACTAAAGATCCATTTAAATAAGGAACTATCAATGGAATCTTTCCTTGTATAAATATGAATAAATAATATTCGTATAGATTGTCATTCTTTAGTTCTATAACTATATAGATTTAATTAAAGTTTATGATGTTGTAGTTTACTTTGTAACCTTAATCTTGTGAAAATTGATCTCACTCCGAATAATTCATGTTTTCCTTTTTTCTTCATCTAAGTGTTTATTTTATGTAAGTGTGGTTTCCTTTTAGTAAAGAATTGGTTCATGGAAATAAGAGTTTCATAACACATGCCAAGAAATAACATGGTTATAATAGGATCCTAGTAGAACAATGATGCTCAAGTACATGATCATCGCTTGACTTGATTAATATTTCTGTGGATTCATGAAGTGTGATGTGTTTGATTTTTGCATTTAGTTTCGTTTATCTTCATTAATTGAATTATTCCAAAATAAATAATTTTTTTATAAAGTTTAAGATCTTAAACCTTAAACACCTCTTGACATACAATAACAAATTTTTCATGTATTTACCTTTGTTGATTTATGTTTTAGAGAAATTGATTTCCATAGTTAAATCACTTTATCTTATTTTATTTTCCGTAAGCATCATAGCTATCAAACCTTTCGAATATTACCAATATGAACCCTTATATCAAAATCCAGCATCCAATAGCTCATTTCATGTGTCATATTTTGATTCACTATCAGTTTTTATGTGTCAATATTTCTCCTTAGTATTACTAATCTCACCCACAATATCAAAGTTTGAAAACTATCCCCCTTCCCCTCAGCCACACATAACATTTCATCTTTTGATTCACTATTAAGATTTATTCATTTGGGTTTATATTGTGTTGTTGTTTTTGGAATAGCATGTGGAAACCTTGACATTGAAACACTCTCGGGCATTTCACTTTCTCCTTAATCGGATTTCTCTATGGATTTCACCATGTGATTTCGATGATGTGAGACCACTATTTTCTCAAGATACTAGAGTCAATGCATCATGTGTGGATTCCATTATTTCTATGAATGCATGTCTCTAGTACCATGTTCATACCATTTTTTCACTTCCCATTCCATTAGTTGACCAACATAGATAGTGTATAGGAACCAATTATGGGTTCTATGTCAATCCCAAAATCCACTTCTAATCCATAATAGGTAATAGATACATGCTTATCCATGAAAAATATAAACATAGCGGAATGAAAATTCATCCACAAGCATGTAACATACATTTACCAGCAAAATATATCATAGACATAATTGTAATAGCATGGAAGATTCAAATAACAATAAATAACAAATGATTCCATCACATACCAGATACAAGAAAATACTTATATGTGATAAGCTTCCAAGAAATGACTATGTAAGTGACATTTTCTAGGAAATCTTAGGTACTTGATCCATAATATACTATTTCTATTGAGGTTCAACATCTACTCCAAGCTATGAGTACACCAGGGTGACTGGAAACACCTGCAAGATTCTATCTCTCAACCCATCACCCATCTCTCCATCCATCCTCATCCAAATACTCATAATTATATCTACAATAGCCTCACTTAGATAGCATACCCTTGGATCCACAATATCTTCCCCGCATAACACCTTCGAGGAGTAGACATCGCCTTTAGCAATCTAGTTCCCTCATGATATCCTCGAATGTGTGCAAAGAAAGAGGTTAAACAATTGCATACTATTAGATATCTACTTGTAACTTTCACTCATAGATTCTTGTGGATGTAAGGACAAAATAACTCATTAGGTTTGTCTCATGAAACAAAATAACTTACAACTGAACTCTCTCTCTCTCTCTCTCTCTCTCTCTCTCTCTCTCTCTCTCTCTCTCTAGATTGCGTAAATATTTGTGTTCAAGTTTAAAATCAAGTAGGAGGAGCCAATATCTTTTCAAAGATTGAATTGTGATTCAGGTACCATCAGTTACGAATTTGAGATGAATATATTCACAAAACCGCCTTTCATACAAACTACGGTCACTATGAATTTGTAGTAATGTTGTTCGGGTTAACGAGTGCACCCAAAAAAATTATGTGTATGATTAATAGTATATTCAATAAATATCTGGAAAATTTTGTTTTGGTCTTTATAAACGACATCCTACTTTCCTCTAAGACTAAAGAGGAACATGAGGAACACCTTCGCATAGTACTACGGGTGTTACGAGAACACTAGCTTTACACCAAGTTTAGTAAATGTGATTTTTACAAACCAAAGATACAGTACTTGGGTCACATCATTTGCGAGAGAGGGATAGATGTGGACCCAGAAAATATTAGAGCCATAGAATATTGGCCTACCCATACTAGTGTCACCGACATTAGGTCCTTTTCAAGATTAGTCACAGTTATTATCTAAATTTCATTGAGAACTTCTCGAGAATAGATTGTCCCATGACCGCTTTGCAAAAGAAGGAAAATAAGTTCTTATGGCTGACCAAGTGCGAGGAAATTTTTGATGACCGCAGCAACACTATGAATTGTGGATCGTGATGTGGATTTCATTGTTTGCATGGATACAAGAAAGGAAGGACTTGGAGAAGTCCTCTTATATAATGATTATAATGAATCAAGAAATTTAAAAGAACGTGAGAAAAACAACCCCACGCATGTTATTGAGTTAGCAGCCATCATCCATGCCTTGAATATATGTGGGAACTACCATATAGGAAGGAAATTCGTTGTGAAGATAGACAATATGAGTCTAAACTATTTATTCGAGCAACCAAATCTTAATCCTAGGAAAGCCAGATAGTTGGATTTCCTTAGTGAGTATCATTTCAAGCTAAAGCATATTAAGGGAAAAGAGAACAAGATTGCTAATGCTTTGAGCCGATGAAATCATATGATATATGAGGTGACTTTAAGTCAAACCAATTCATATTTATATCAGAGGATTAGAGAAACCAATAGAGTTGACCCCTTCTATGTAGAAATACTCAATAAATTCCAAGAGGACAAGTTGATTCAACAACAAAAAGAGTACAAGGTAGACGAAACAAGACTACTATGGTCCAATGAGAGATTGTATGTTCCAGAAGGAGGGGACATTTGGTCCAGTATTCTTGCAAAATTTCATCAGACACCCTACTTAGGGAATCCGGGATATCAAAAGATGATATCCATCATTAAGAGACACTTCTTTCGGCCTATGTTAAAGGTAAACATTACATTGTTTATCGCTAAATGTGAGGAATTCCAGCTAGTCAAACGTGAGCATTAGCATCCTTTGGGATTACTGTAGCCATTACCCATTGCAGAATGGAAGTGGGAGGTCAATAGTATGTATTTTATCATCGGTTTACCTAAAAGTAAGACAGAAAATGATTCTATCTGTGCAAAACTAGCACACTTCATTCCAGTGAAGTTGACCTACAAGGAAGACACATTGTTGATATCTTCTTGAAGGAGATATTTAGATCACACGGGACACCAAAGGAAATCATCTGAGATTGAAATACTAAGTTTACCAGAAACTTTTGCAGATGTTTAATCTACAAATTAGAGACACATTTGAACTTTAGTACTGCTTATCACTCATAGATAGACAGGAAGACAAAAAGGGAAAACCAGATTGTTGAGGATATGCTTAGGATGTATGTCACGAACAACCCCATTAAGTGGGAAGATTACCTGCATCTTCCAGAGTTTTCATATAACAACTGATACCAGAGTTCATCCAACATGAATCCCTTTGAGGTACTCTATGGACATAAGTTTAGAAGATCCGTTACTTGGGATAGCTCAATAGATTGACTCATGTTGGGAATTGACCTATTAAAGGAATCAGAACAGTTGGTTACCAAGGTCTAGGTGAACCTTAAAGAATCACAAGAGCACTAGAAAATCTATGTGGATAAGCAAAGGAAATATAAATATTATTAATTAGGCAACCATGTCTATTTGAAATTAAAAGCAAACCAGAGCTCATTGATATTGGGAATGTGCAGTAAGTTAGTACCTAGATTTTATGGACCATTTGAAATACTGGCCAAGACAGGGCCAGTGGCATATGAAGTAGCATTACCAACTCACATAAGAGTCCATAATGTTTTTCATGCATCATTATTAAATAAATATGTTTATCATACTAAACATGTAATTCATTGGTCCTTATTATAGGTGGAACCAGAAGGGGAGGTTTCCTCTGAACCTCTTCATATACTGGACAAGAGAAAGGTGTAGACCAAGAAGCACACCATAGTCCAGTTGAAATTGCAATGGAAGTACTTTGAAGCCGGTGAGGCTACCTGGGAGAATGAAGCCACCATCAGAAAGGATTACCCTACCTTGTTTCATGATTTCTTTTCGAGTCCGTAGAACACAAGGGATGGTGTTGTTCTAAGTAGGAAGGGATGTAATATCCTGAATTTTGGACCTAACAATTATGGGAATGAGCCCCATTGATTATGGTGTTACCTTGATATTTTATTTTTATATACTAGGTCAAAGACCCCACTGCATATGCATATGATGATTTGTTTGATATATTGGGTGTAATCCAACTTCATATATATATATATATATATTCTTATGTTGGGCATGGAACCTAAAGAACATGGTTGTTGAGATGTTTTGTGTTGAGCGAGAAGCTCCAGAGTACATGGGTACTTATATTTGCATTGAGCAAGAATATTTGGAGCACATGAGTTTTGAGACATTTGTGTTGAACATGAAGCTTTCAAGCACATGAAAAGATAAATTGGAAGTGTTGGTCATAAGCCGTGGAGCCTTCCATGTTGATGTTGAGCATAAGCTCTCGAAAATTGGATCATTGGCCATTGTATCCCTAGGTGTATCCTACAAGTACATCCTAGCATTAATGTTGAGTGAGGAGGTCTCCAATTGCACTAAGTTCGTAACTCCATGTTTTTAGCATTGAGTATGGGATGTGGATAAGCACCAAGAGTTATTGAAAAGAACTAATTATATCGAGTGAAAACAACTCTAGAATAATATCGATCGCCTCTCACTTATTTATAACTGATTAAATGAAATATTGAATTTATGTATCTTAGCAAGTACTGAAGAACTATGATGTTATATGAGGGAATCCAACAAGGAAGGATGTTAGAGTTTCCTAGCCTAGTAGACCTAACCACCTACCTCATGACCTTCATGAAGAAAGTGTCATAAGTTTAGTGATCATAATATATGATACCCAAAGACAAATGATAACAAATAATATATTATTATATATTTTATACATGGTATGTATAAAGGGTAAGAATAGTAATAATATTAATAATGTAAGAAAGAAGGAAAAGCGCCTTATATTTTTATTATTACTAAAAGAAAATTAGATATTGCAATACCTACAAAATTCCAATTAGGAACTAGTTAAAAGTTCATGAGTTAAAATATTAAAAGTACCTAAATTAAATAAAAAGGGTTAAATCAAGAAATCAAGTGATTCTTGATTTAACTGCGAGGCTTCGACTGAAAAGTCTGTCTATAACGTTCCAAGTGAAAGAGAAGCGTAAGTATCTCTTCCATCTTTTTGGAGTCATTATTCTTCCTGATTATTCCCAAGAGAGTTCTTGGAGAACATTTTCCTACGAGGAAAAATGAGAACTAATCGAGACTTGATAAATGAGTAAGGGAAGCCTTACCTTAGGAGCTCTAAGCTACTTGCATGTTGGAACCAGCATGAGGGGATCTGAATTAAAACCAACAATGGTTCTGGTTCATGGTTGGGTGGAATGTGGTAGTTTCCAAGCTATTTGATCATCTATACAGAGGTCATATCTTCCTATGAATTGTTAATGTTGGGTAATTAAGTGTGTATGTTTCAGCCATTGGAATAGCTTCACCTTTCAAGTATGATGTCCTTGACTTCCTATTTCATTATCTAGAATAATTTCTTGTTCAAATATGCAATTTTTCATGTTATATTTCTAACCTATGTTTACAATTGTTTTCGTGTCAAAATATTTAAGGGTTTACATTTTGTTTATAAACCCTAAGTCTCTAAATTAATTCATGTTTAATAAATATTTAGGGTTTATTTCTTCTATACTTAGTTCTCCATTTATTTGCATCTTAAACTTTGTTTCTCTAAAAGATCGAAATTAATCTAACAATGCCTATATGTTTATCTACCTATAAACTCTACTGGAAAATTCCATATTGCGAGCAGAACTATAATAACGAATACAAGACTAATTCAAGTTAAGCTATAAACAAAACTTAAATACAAAATATAGATAACTAATATAGTAAACATAATCTAATAAATAAGTCATTTACATTATATCAACTCTACACAGAACAATATTCTAAATGAAGCAATATTCTAAAAACATTATTCTATACTTGAGAATGATCATCAATTCAACGTATTAAAGTTAAAATAAAAAATATCGAAGAACTGTGAGGGTCCATAATTATTTCTACCAAGAACCAAGGTTATATAATATCTTTTTCCATTAACCAAAAAAATCATAAGTCGAATCTACAGTCCAAGTATCGAGACCAGTTAATGTTCCACGATTTATGCTTTACCAATACTACACATTAAACCAAACCATATTTTTATCATACCAACTAGATCAACAAAATCATATGTAGTAAAGAAAGTGTCACATAATAAATCCATTGCAAGTATAATAAATCAAACCCTTAAAATACTTAAAAAATACATTATAAGAATCGCATGCCATAACGAAATCCCCAATGCAATAAATCAACCCTAATACTATGTACAACATGCATTAAAAACATAAATATTATTACAGAGAGGTCATAGGATTCATTCACGTAGGCCTTATGCCCAAATCGAGTCCATACATCTATAAACCCTTGCAACCGTAATGACCCAAGATCGATTCATGTAGTGTCTATTTATTTACAAGCCACAATAACAAATCCTGTAGAATTAGTTATTTGGTTTCTACCTCATAGTGTAGCATTACACTATCAAAGCCATGCTATATATATAAATACGTAGGCTGTAATCTAAAACATCAAATATTTGCACAGAGGTCAAAAGACCCAATAAAATTCCCCACTGTAACTAAGGCCCTCGGCCCTATATTTTTAACAAATCCATTAAACATTATTGCAACCGTGTCAATGCTGGGAGAATAGAAACGACAACCATCGAAGGGTTATACCATGTTATGGATCTTACATGTTAAACTTAAAGATTTATCCGTAAACAAGTTTCATCCATAAAAATGATAATGCAATTGTACAATATAGTATCGTAGCTGAAATGTCAGGAATGGCAATGCCACATATGACATGGCCCCCAAAGCCAAAAATGTTTGCAACATTTATCCATAGAGTAATTCAAACAATGATTTTTATTACACACAGTCCATATAATATCAACAATCCATTCATATGACTACAGAGTAGCAGTGTAAATGGAGGGAATTCCATTGCCCTTCAGGGCATGGCTCCAAAGGCCAACAACACACTAACAATTTCATAAAAATAAATTAAACACTAATTGTGAAACCTCACAGTGCAATGAAGAAGAGTGCTAACCATGAAATTGACATAGTAAATGCAAATATTGTAGATAAACTTATAAACATAAACATTACCAAAACCAATACAAGGTTACACAGTCATTTAAAGTTTGCCTTGCACCATTGCAAGGAATGGTGGTGCCACCATTTCCATAAAATAAACTTATTACAATACATAGAGTCGTTGAGAGTTACCCAAACACGTTTTCCAAATGAGAATAGATACATACCTTACATCGCAGCTAGCCTCCCAAGATCCAATCCATCACATAGTGCAGAGGCAGAGCTCACGCAGCGCTGCTGAAAATGATCTGAACCAATGAATCACCCAAGCCCTAAGGTTGAGGCCCATGTATTTAAATCCACATTAATGTCGCCACCTTGGCCTTTGTCAACTAAATTCAAAACCCACATTGTATAGGTTATATCACCCTTTCAACACAAAGCCAAGTATTGATCAATGTGCCATGTAAAATATACATCGAATTACATTGGGTTTAATCCATAAGTCCATGGCATATGAAATATCCCATCGGGGGCTATAGGCCAAAGTTATAAAATATTATACCAACTATTAAAACCATACACTAAAACTATGCTAAAGCATGAACCAATGGGTAAATCCTTTATACCATAATAAATGGGTGACACATAAATAATAAGTGTAGTATTGACCAAGTCACTATCATAAACTTCATATGTATAACAATAATAAGTAGTTAATCATAGGCTAGTTAACCATCCATCCGGGTCTAAATATCATCTAACAACTGGCATATTGTAACTAGGATAGATATGTGAAACTCGGTGTTAGTGATGAAATGGACAGCTTGTCCTGTTTAGTTTTTATAAGCAGTTTTTTGTCGCCAAGTGTACATGCATGTAAAATGGAAAGAAATCCATTAGTTCGTAAGAACTAAGTAATCCTTACGTAACAAGTAGAAAACAATTACCTCTGAGGTGTTACAAGGGAAACTAGTCTCACCACTCCACTGCCTTTTCCAATAACAAACTTAAGTAAGAATTTTGTACACGAAAATAATCAAATTTATAACCAATGAGTACCTAATCAAATAACTAACATACATGTAAATGCGTAACCATTGATCATAAAAATAATCAACATCGTGACAATGTAAGTAATACGTTAAATAACCGCATCAAGAAATAAGAAAGCAGAATGTAAGAACCAACTTACGACTTTACAATACAGTGAACAAAGTGCGATACATTCCGTACAATTTCAAATAATGTCCAACATAGTTAGTTTTGGCTAGCATAATAAAAAAATATATATTTTCAAATTTTGGGGACATTACAATACTTTTAGGCCATCTATTTATAGATCTTATATTTTTGTATTTTATTAATTTTTACATATATTAAGTTTTATTTTCTATGGACTGTAGTAATTTTTTTGGAGCTGATTTCTATGGTTTGAGGTTTTCATTTTTTGGATATTGTTCGGGTTTTATTTTATGAAAAAAAAATCACACATGCAATTTGTAGAGTTTTTTTTCATATTTCTGTCATTTTTAAGGGATTTTGGCAACCCATATATACTGTGTGGAAATCATTTTTGTCTCAAGAGAAAAATATTAGAAACTATCTTTATTGAAAGTAATATTGAGTTGGCCCCAAAGGGTTTTTACCATTAACCTTGAGAGTGTTCCTTGTAAGTAGTTTTAACAATTCCTTTTGGGGTTGGTGGTTTAGAGTATCATTTATTTTATAGTCCCTATGAGATATTAGAGTGTTTTTTTAAAATAAAACATTGTATTACTTTACAGAGACAAATTACATAGCAGATAACGTCCATAATAGTCAAAAGGCAATATTATCCACGACACCATTTGGTACCAAACCTGTTCTTTATTCCCAAAAGAATACATAGTCTTCCCAAGCCTTCCATATATCCCCATAACATCTTTTCCTATAAAAATTACAGAAGTTGCATTCCCACAACATTACAGAGACACTATAAATCCTAGTGAGTTCTAGATTCACCATAAACTGTATGTTCATCAAAAATTCTGCTACTGGTCTACAGAAAACAACCTCTAAATAAAACCAAAGCCAGCATAACAAAATACCCAGACAGAAAGAGGAGAAATTAGACCCGGTCTGGAGTGGTGACACCCAAGCAGGGTGAAACTGTCGAGGTTAGAGCCGCAGTGGAATTCTTGGGGCCAACTTCATTCTCAATTCCTGCCTCATCTCCTTCGTTCTATGACCAATAGGGTGGAAAGGTTAGCCCAACTTGGCTATGACTATATCTATATTCTAGTGCATGATGTGGCACTTGCTGATATGTTCCTTCCATATTTGCGTTGTTTCCTCATCCCCTTCACCCTTAGCTTCTCTTGCCACCCGAGGAATGACCCACCAAATGCGTTGTAACCCAGTAAATCATCAGCAAATGATCATAAGTAGAGGCTCTGCTTTCCATGGTGCCAGGGTCAAGGACCCAGTTCGCTACTTCCTCATGTAAGAATTCTTTCAGCATGAGCTTCACCTCTTCCCAAAGCTCTACAACCACCTTGTTGACCTCCAAATGAATTTCTAGTGGGACATGTTCCTTGAAATGTTTTGCCTCCTCCTGGGATTGAATTTGAGCCCTGGTTGCTTGACAAGTTCTCCTCAAGATGCCCTTTCCCTTGCATTCAGGGTGAGCGGAAGCTTCCCCAGATCCTAACTCCATTCTAAACCACCGCTTGGGAGCCTTAATACAAGGGAGAGGAATGCAAACTAGAAGCAAGGGGCAAAGCCAAAACACACCTTCAATAACACACACCAATGGGAACACTAGAGAGAATGCGTGGTTTTGGAACCTAAAAACTTTGCAACATTGAGCAGTGATAGATGGCAGAGCCTTCACTACAAAAGAAGAGGAGGGATGCATGGGAGCCTTCCCATCCCAGTCCTTTTCTCGCGTGAGGCTGATCATGAAGGTGAGATCCTTCATACCTGCACCTACTATGTCCCTCCTATCGAAATTACGACCCCAATCCTACCAACGATCTCACCTCAATATTCCCATATTATCATTCTTTGTAGCATTAAACATAATGATGGTGAAGGACAACCACCATATCCTCTGATTATTTAACCCACATCACCTGTAAAGCATTTAGGATGGTCTAGTTTGGGCGTGCTCGCGCCTCCTATGCCCATCTGTCCTACAACCATCCAGACGAGCCACTTGCACCCTACTGTTCAGATCACTTGAGGCCACTTATCTGTAATGCTGGGACCATTCTTTCTCCCTGAATGCCTCTAGTCTGTCGCATCAAAATCCCAGTTCACCTTCCATGCCAACATTTTCTAGCAAGTCAGCTGCTTTGTTGGACTCTCGTCTGACATGACTAAAGGAAATCACTATATGAGTAAGGAGGAGGATGCGGAGGTATTCCAAACTAATAGAAATGTACTAAATAGAGGATACCTTTTCAGAGGCCTATCCCATCACCATTCGTTTGGCCATCTGGATAAGTATGCTTGAGTCTCCCTCAATGATTGCAGGGAATCAGCCACCTCTGAGCAAAACTTTAAAGCCTCGAATCATTCCCTCTAATTTGGATGAATTATTAGTGTCCAAACCAATGGCTCCAAGAAAAATATTCAAAATCCTTCCATCATGGTGACAGCATAAACCACCAAAGCCCGTAAGTCCAAGCTTTCCCCTAGAGGCTCCGTCAAAGTTCAACTTCAAAGCTTAAGGGGGAGGGGAGGACCAGAAATTCAACCTGGATGGCTAGAATATTATGTCTCGTCTTTAGAGGCCCTCCATCAGAGAGCTGTCAAGACCCCAACTTGCAGCAATCTGGGCTTCTTCTCGAGGGATTATCTTATCCTGGTCATGCCATTGCATGCTCCAGATGGAAGACAACAGGTTGTCCTTCACCATATTCCACACTGCCTCTGAATCTCTATGTTGATACCTGAAGATCCTAGCCTTTTGTTCCTTCCACAGACACCACATGGCCATACCCAGGAAGGCATCCCACATAGATATGATAATAGGGTTCTTAAAGGATTTTGGGAGCCACTCTTTCAGGGTTTGGGATGGTTGACCCTGCTTCCTATCGCTTCTTTGAAATCCCATCGCCCCTTTCTCCCATATGATCGCTATGAATGTGCACTTATCCAGGAGGTGACCCATGGATTCCTCCTCTTGATAGCACATACATCATTGAGAGGGTCCTTTCACCCCACAATGTCTCAGGTTTTCGTTTGTCAAGATCCTTCCTCTGACAACTAGCCACACGAAAAGAGATACCTTGGGCCAAAGATTCACGGTCCATTTCTTCTTCCAGATTCCGTCGTCCTCCTCATGGTTACCCAGTCTGATATTGTAGGCTTCCTCAATGCTAATGGAGCCCCGATTTGTATATCCCCATCTTAAAATTTATGGGCCTTTCTTAACCTTGAGAAAATGTTGGATCATTTCTTCCTGAAAATCCCCCCAATCATCCATTCTTGTGAGTTCAGGTTTATCCTGAAAATACCATTGTCTTTGATCTTTGGAATTTCCAAACATCTAAGATTGGTTCACCTGGACCTTTCCCTCCTCGATGGCCTTCTCCTTGATATGAATCCATCACGGATCTCTCCAAGAGATGGGAAGCTGATTCCATGAATCATCCGATAATTTGGCACTGTTACCATCCCTGATCTCCCATAAACTATGGTCTTCCACAATATTCCTGCAAGTCATTGCTTTCATCTATATGGGGGACCCACTTAGAGTCTCATTGAATCTAATGAATTGCTGAATGGGCCACTCACAACCAGATTTAATCTACCAAATCTTGACCCAGGACTCAGATGAATGATTTACCCATTTCCACCAAACTTTTTCTCCTTGGATCTTAGACATAACTTCGAGATCTCTGAGGCCCAGTCCTCCCCGCTCCTTTGGGCAACAGATATCCTCCCAGTAGACTAGGGAAAATTTATCTTTTGCCTCTCTTACACCTGACAAAAAATTCCATTCTAGAATTCAAATTACCTTGACGATAGACTTAGGAGCTAAGAGAATCAAGAATAGGTATATAGGCATAGCCTGCATGATGGTTTTAATAAGGATCAACCTGCTGGGGAAGTTTAAGAGTCGAAGAAACTAGCTTGAAATTTTATGCTTCATTCTATCTAGGAGTTCCTGCGAGGATGATTTCTTCATCCTCCCCACCCTAGGTGGAATTCCTAGGTACTTAGACGGGAAGGATCCTTCCAAGAAACCCAGGATCCATAAGATGTTCCTCTACGTAGCTGGGGAGTTGTTCACAAAAAATCCCTGAGACTTGTTCAGATTGACATCCAAGCCCGAGGCCTTAGAAAAGAGGTTCAGGCTATTTTTGAAGCTTTTTACTTCTTGGACTGAAGAGTGCCCCATGAGCATAGTATCATCTACACATTGCTGGTGAGTCTGAGGTGCCATTCCATCATGAACTTTGAACCCTCTGATTTCTCCTCTATCTGCCTAGGACATGATACGGTGACTCAATCCTTCAGCCATAAGGATGAAGACGAAAGGGGACAGAGGATCACCTTGTCTAATACTGTGAGTGGGATGGAAAGTAATAGTCGAGGACCCATTAAGGACAATGTTTAAGAAGGGAGTTGTGACTAAGCCCATGACCCATTCCACCCATCCTTGACAAAAGCCATAGGTCTCCAACATTTTCTCCATAAACTGCCAATTTAACTTATCATAAGCCTTTTCTATATCAATCTTGATCTTCATACCCAGTTTCCTCGTGATTTTGAGCAAGTGAAGCACCTCATGAAAAAGAATGAACCAATCCAAAATTTGTCTTCCTTCCACAAATCCTTAATGGAGAGGGATAACAAGATTGGGAAGGATAGGTTTAATATGGTTAGCAATTATCTTGGAGATTATTTTGTAGATGACATTACACACTACTACATTTCGACCAAAAATCCGACGACCGAATTGTCGGATTTTCGACACTTCCCTGTCGCATGTACGACACCATGATTTTTTTTAAGCGTCGGTTGGTTATCGTCAGTTATCCAACATTTTTGACAAACTTCGGTTAAGCGACACCTCAGCTAACCGTCGGTTAAATGTAACTCGTCAGTTATCCGACATATAATTCATAATCAACTTTAAGCATAGGAGTCGGTGAAGCGATAGTGGAGAAAACATAAGTGTCGGTTAAGCAACAAAAATGTCGTCGAAAAAAGCGACGGTAATGATTTTTTTTTTTTTAAATAACCTTCAAGCCGTCGGTTAAGCGAAGGGTTAAAAAATGTAATTGTCGGTAAAGCTACAAAAAGGGCATCGATGAAGCGACGGAAGTCAATTGTTTTTTCTAAAATAGCCTTAATTCCATCAGTTAAGCGACCGGTTAGAAAATGTAATTGTCAGTGAAGCGATAGAAGGGGCGTTGGTGAAGCGACGGAAGTCAATTGTTTTTTTAAAATAGCCTTAATTCCATCGGTGAAATGACATAAGAGCCGTCACTTAAGCGACGGTAGTCAATTTTAAAAAAAAAAATTTAACCTTCACGCCGTCGGATAAGCGACGGCCATAACTGTTTTTAAAAAAAATACAAATGAGTTCTCTGGTGGTTCTTCAAATAGTCCCTTTCTCCCAATTGATTCACTCCAGTCCCTTCATTCAGGAGGGGAAAGTCATTATTTTATAAGTGGGGGTTGCCCTTGCTAGGTTAATGTCATATGAAAAAAAATATTGCTTGGACTCTTACAAAAAGGATATTATATTAGGCGGAAATGGGTAGGCTTTTTTCTATAACTGGTAGCCAATCCAAGTACTGCATATTGAGTATCCAAGTCGAGTAACCAAGCCAAGTCCGAGCATACAAACCCGGTAAGCCCAACCGAGCGTTCCAACTGATAATTTTTTGATAAATATATCTCTTCTTCTTTTTGTAAATAGTGGCAATTGTAATAAGTAAGTAACCCAACCGGTTGTTGCAAGTCAAGTGTTGTTGGGGCTATCAATGTCCTACATTTATGTTAATTTTTTTGGAAGTCTCTAAGTAAGGTAAGCTAATTCAAGGCTGGATACCCACCCTAGCAGTTCAAATATCTAAGGCTTGCAAATATAGGGAAGGGCTTGTTCAATCATAATATCTCAAGCTTGCAAATATAAGGGAGGGTTTATTCCATCGTAATATCCCAAAAAGAGCAAAATAAGCAGCCATGTCACATATTAAAAGAATTCATATGAAATATAATGAAGAACCATGTCACATATTAAAAGAATTCTAGCCTGAATTCATGTCATAAGAATTCTTGCTTGAAAACAAAACCCGTACCCATTAATCTACTTGAGACTTTTCATTTCAACATGATAGATTTACTATCGAAATAGAGTAAATCAATCCATTCAATATCTGGATTCATCTTTCCACTTACTTAATGTTATTGAATCAATTGAAACAGTCGTTCTAAAAACACTATATCATCCATATAAAAAAAAATTCCCATGTACCTCTGAGTTGAATCTCTTCATGAAAGCAGGGAAGGTAACATGACTCTCAAATGATAGACACTTTGAATTTTTCTTTCAGTACGGAATACGGGCCTACCATAGTTTTATCTAGGAATGGCTGACTCTCTAGGATAGAAAGAAATGAGAGTCCGTCATTCAAGGCGATAGAGAAAGAAGGCCAAAAGTACTATACAAATATCCCAATCTTGCAAATATATGGGAGTCTTTGATCAATCATGATATCCCAAAATAAGCAGGCATGTCACATATAGAAAGCCTTTCATAAGAAACCTACCACCTATTATCTTTAGTAAACCCGTATCTCATCAATATTTAATTTGCTCGCCCAATTGGGAGGTTCTGCTACATTTTACTGTTCAATCAAGGAAAAATAAAGAAATGAGAGATGGTCAATCAAGGCAGGAAATAAATCCCAAATGGGGAGTTCAAATGTCCCAGGTTTTCAAATAATAATTTAATAATGCAATAGGCAAACGCTACATAATTACCTAGAAAAATGCAATAGGTCAAAGGAAAAATATAGAAATGCAAATCATTGCAATGCAATAGGCAAACGCTACATAAATATATCAAAATGCTAAATTTCCGACCATGTCACATATGGAAAGGCACATCATAAATGCATAGAACACTGTTGTTTACAAATAGTTTTTGAATATTATCATTCCTCCATGATAGTAATACCAGAAGAGGACAAATATAGGAATAACTATTTAATATCTAGCACCATACCTCTATCCCCAAGACTATTAAGTGCTTTATGTTACCCCCCATATTGCATGGGTTTTCAATGGTAAACTTTATTACAAATTCAATGAAGATGACAGGTTTATGAGTCCATGAATAGCCTAGGCTCCTTGATAGTATACTTCATGGGATGAATCAGATCATTCCAGGTATCTTCACTGAGGGTTACAGAATTTCTGGGCACTGTTAAGGGTTTTGATGATGAATACACATGTCATTTCCTCATGAACACCCTAGTGTTTTGAGTTGGTTTTCTAGCTGCAAACATCTTTGAAGATTGTTTTCTTTTCCAAGATTAATGT
>LPNX011027172.1:9541-22972 GCA_001517045.1 Pseudotsuga menziesii | reverse complement strand
AACTACACATGGAGAATGCTCAGATGTTACTTTCAAGATGCAGATCACCCCATTACATGAGTTGATCAAGATAGAAATAAATACCTAATGGAATCACTTCCGCAGGCTTTTCCAGAACTTGTTTTGGCAAGACTGTTTGCTTGTAGCAGCATCAAGGGTATTTTTCAAGACCTGGAGAGTAATTTCTGACCACAGTTTTGCCTAAAACTCCCAGCCTATCAGACCTGTGCATACGCTCACCTCCAAGTGGTAGTAAATTTCCATGATCTGGGCATAAAGACAACACTAAGAAGCCTTGTCTCCAAATCTGGGCATATTCTGAGCATATCATGTACTGATTTCCTGTGGTGGCAACTCTAAAAGATAATTTTATGTGTACCAATCAGTTGGATGAATGACTCCTGTAGCATCTCTTCATGATCGAACTGAGGATGCAGCATTGGTATGGTGACTATGATGGGTTCGTCTTGTTGAGCAAGTCAGGGAGATGTTATAAAGAGACATCCCTATTTAATTTTGAAGTTCTTCTCATGGCTTTACATTCTTCAAATGCATTTGAAAAAATCAAGAGAACTTTGTGATCACATTCTTGATGCATTGCTTGTCGGTCTAGAGAACGCATTCCTGTCATTTGATGTTCCTACTGCGAAAGCATACTTCAATTTTGTAGTTCAGTTCGCAAATGCCTATGTATCTTCTTATGAATGAATCAACGAGGAGCTTTTCACCAGTGATCTGCATTTCGAGATTTTTCTTGTTGGAACACACTCTATGGATTTAGGTCAAACCTGATAAAACAATAGTAGAAAACATTTTTAGACTCTCTTTTTAAAGTCTGAAGATAATCCTGAAATTTTGTCCAAAATTATAGCAAAGACTTCCACACCTTCCAATTAGGACTACCTAAATTTTTTATTAAATTTGGCATAATTGTTCCACTTATATCTTCACGTGGCAAACAATCAGAGCCAGTTCCACTTTAAACTGAAGCAGAATCTAAACCTTTTATGGTCTTTTTAGGAGCTGCCACTGGACCCTGTTAATAGTAACATTGAAAAACAGAAAAAAAATGAACACCACTATTTTAAAATCGGAGCATTAGAATTAACTAAAGTAAACATCATCATCCAAAATTAACCCACCTCATAGGGATTTTTCTCGTACTCTGCATCAAGGGTACTTAGGAGTGCTGGCTTTACATCTACCAGAAATCCCTTAATGTCTGTCGATGCAAAGGTTTTTTTTAGTGAAATGTCTAACTTATCTAAAAATGAGAGATTCTGACATGCCCTTTAAAAATGAAGATCTCATGACAACAAAATGAGAGATTCTAACATGCCCTTTAAAAATGAAGATCTCATGACAACAAAATGAGATATTCTGACACATCCTTACAAAATGAAGATCTCATGACCACAGTACCTGGAGCAACAAACTTATGTAAGATTCCAATAAGCTTGATTGTTGAATTTCTTGTTGCTGCAGTACTAGATTGTAATCCAACATCCTTGCAAAAATAAATTACATCCTGACATTCATCATGCATTATCAAATGTCAAACACTACCGGAAAAAAGGCCCTAACACATAATTTATAGAAGCACAGCTATATCATAAGCTAAATCATACAAAGAGTAGGCCATTGATATATATTCTATCAAGACAGATCACCTTTAGTTTTATGTGTGATACTCCAAAATCTTCCATAGCAGTGACCATCCAAAGTAAACCTTCACTGAGAACCTTGGGATTTTTGTGCTCTTTCATGATCTTAAAAAGCTGAAATTTTTGGGAGGAAAATAGCTCATCAATTTAAACAAGCATACAAGCCAGTAAACAACAATTAATAGCATAAAAAAATCCAGTTATACATATAAATAGCAATGGGCATAATTTGTTGTAAGTTCAATATATTTGCAAATATATAACAAATGAGGAAAATGTTGGTTTCTATGATAGAAAAAGGAGATCTTGGCTTACTCTATCAAAGACAAAGCTGGGACCAACAGTGTCACAAAATGCTATAAGACACTTCATGGCATGTCCACGAGTCTTAATATCCGACACTCTTTCGAAAACCCTTGAAAACAACAACTTGTTAAAACTTAAAAGCATACCAGTGTGATCATCTTATAAGCAACTTCTATGGTAGAATGATACAGTTATCTTGCCAAATATATTAGCTATTAACATTCGAATATAAAAGCATACCTAAAATACATAAAACAACACATCTTTTTGGAAACTTCGACACAATCGAAACAATGTGTGTAATAACCTCAATAACCTTCTACTGAACCTGCAATTTAGATATTTCACAAACATTACCATCATAAAACAATGTTGTTCTAACACAAAGATCTCAGTCAATGTTTCAAAATATACCAGGACATTTTTTTCACCCCATCTGGGAATTGCACATAATAAGCGGACCAAAATTTCAGCCTTTGGTTCAAGAGCACTCAAACCCTCAACTGTTTCCTTCAAAGAAGTTATTGCTATGAATCCAAAACAATTCATGGGAAACAAAATCATTACCAATTTTATATCTTAGAAGACACAACAGACTGAAAATATAAGTTGGACACAACCGATTTATCTTTGATAATATCCCACAGAAACAACAACTTGAATGTCTGATATGTAAAATATTCCACTCAAAGTGAAAACTCCAAGATCACTCAAACCCTCAACAGTTTCCTTCAAAGAAATTATTGCTGTGAATCCCAAACAATTCAATGGAAACAAAATTATTACCAATTTTATATCTAGAAGAAATGTCAAAAGTACATTCTTGTGTACGAAACTACAAATATAAGTTGGACACAACCGATTTATCTTTGATAATATCCCACAGAAACAACAACTTGAATGTCTGATATGTAAAATATTCCACTCAAATTAAAAATTCTAAATAAGCTTGAAACATAATATTACATACTTGATATGTCTTAAGGGAAAAGGCATAATGAATCAATGTCCTGTTAGCACCGTTCACTGATGCAAAACTCAGATTCTGGTATAACAAAAAGTGGTCTCTCAAACAAATTAAATTATTAAAGGAATAGGCAGATTGCTATAAATCATGTAAAGGCACATCAACGTTACACATAGCATCATAATAACAATTGAGCATACTTTTGTCATTGAGGGTCCTCGCATTTCCTTCAATGTTTTTGACAAAAAAATATATAAAATTAAATGATAAAGGGCTATCAAACTTGTTAAAGATAATGCAACTACAAGACCCATTTTAGAAGACATGTTAAGATTATGAATTCAAGTCTTAAACTTCATTTAGTGTGTGTCTTGACAAGAGAAAATTCGAGAGCTGATTAAGTGAACGTTCTAACGGTTTACTGCTGCTTTGGCTTGACCTCGAGGGTTCTTGCTGGTCCTTAGAAAAAAATACAAATGCCTATTCTTTATAACTTTAAGGTATTTATCTAACATCAAAATAACGTGAAAATAATTTTGAAGGAGATGACTAAGGGTCTGCCCAAGTATGAAAAAAATGCCAAAATTTAATTTCCATATGGTCATGGGCAGGGTCCTCTGACATACTGTCTTCCATCTGATCAGCTTGTTGTGTTGGTGATGGTGTAGCCCCAAAAGCAGAATTTCAATTTGTCAATCCAAAAATTGGTGGCTGAGGCATAGAAGAAATGTCTTTTGAAGCAAATGTAAATGTGATAGGGGTGGTACCAGCTGATCCAAATGAAAATGTGGATCCAAATGGAGTATTTCTTGCCCCTCCAAAAGTAAATGAGCTTCTTCCTGCAGCTATAGATCCACCAAAAGAAAAACCTGCAGAGGGCAAGGATGCAGTGCCCCCAAACCCAGATCCAAATCAGGGTAATGTTGACTGTGAAGATGTTGCACTGGAAGCTCCAAAACACTGTCCCATGCCAAATGATGGAGTACTGCTTGAACCATAGAATGAAGTGCTGGAAGAACCATACGAGGCACTTCTTCCACCAAATGCTGGAGTATTGGCAGTAGCAAATGACACACTGCTTCCCCCAAATGATGGAGCACTAGCTGAACCAAATAAGGAGCTGCTTGCACCAAATGAGGGAGAACTGCTGGATTCAAATGTACTCCCAGAAATAAATGAAGGAGTGCTACCAGAAAAAAATGGAGAAATGCTTCCAGAAGTGAATGCAGGAGTGCTTCCAGAACCAAATGTTACACCTGATCCAAATGAAGGTGCAGTGCTTGAGCTATATTGAGGAATGCTGGCTGTACCAAATGAGGGAGATGTACTAGAATTAAACTGCGGAGTGGTGCTCAACCCTAATGAAGGAGAGGTGATGGAACCAAATTGTGGAGTTGTGCTCAACCCAAATGAAGAAGAGGTGTTTTAACCAAACTGAGAGCTGCTACCCAATCCAAATGAAGTACTACTACTAGAAGAGAAGCTAGAGGTACTAGTAGAACCTATCGAAGGGCCACTGGCAGCACCAAATGTAGTTGTGGTGCCAGAACCAGATGTAGGAGTACTAGTAGAAGCAAATTGAGATGTGCTACTATTTCTGAGGCCAAAAGAAGGTACACTAAAAAAGCCTGATGAACTGGGTGCAGTTAAGCCAAATAAGCTACCTGAAGCACTAGAAGCTGAAGCAGACAGAGTTGACCCAAACAGAGAAGGGCTTGTGTTCCCACATAAAGTGCTACTTGAAAATAAAGATGTTGATGGTAGTGAACTAGAAAGAGAAGGCATGTTTGCAGAACTCCCAAATGCAAATGGAGCTGAGGTGGTAGCCGTAGCAGAACTTGATGCCTACCCAAACAAAGATCCTGTAAAAGCAGACTGATTATTGGGAAAGAGACTACTTGTAGAAGCTGAAATTGCAATTGTGCTGGATAGAGTGCTTGAAGTACCATCAGTTACTCCTAAAAGAGATGGGGAAGGAGATACAACACTATTTTTCAGTTCATTTTGGGATTTTACTGTGAAATTTGCACCTCTGGTAGAGATTTTACATGAATGGTCTTCACCTATAACAGATGATGGTTCAACGTGTGGAAATGTTTTAGGGCTTCTCAATTCGGAATCTATCTTTGCAATAGCAAATGCAGCACTGCTCTTTCCAGAAAATGAAAATGGAACTGAATTCATACCATTTGTCTCGGAGATAGAACCACCAAATAATGGGAATCCCACAAAAGTTGTAGCAGTAGTGGTTGATGTAGAGAACATACTTCCTGAACTGGACAAAGTGGGTGAACTCCCTGCTGACATGCACAAGTTGTTACTAGAATATAAATACATGGTAAAGCTTCAAATAGAAAATAAACATGCAAAGTGAATCTTCGGTGCTATTCAACCCTTAAACAAATTGCCATGTCTCCAAATAAAACATTGTTAAAGATTATCTACAATCTAAAGCTAACTATACACTGCCGAATTTAGAAAATACAACTCAACATTTGGTTGCCATACCTAATAATTCGGATTTTGATGTAGAATTTTTCAATATTAAGTATCAAATTTGATCTTATAATTGTAATTTCAGCAACGTTTTGTAAATTTGGAAAGAAATTAAGTATATGCATTCCACTAGCATTATCCTGTTATTTAATATTAAACATATTTCATATTTATGTAAGATTTGATGAATAGAGTGAAGCTATTGAGTAGAACACAGTACCGATTCCTTGAAATCTTCCAGGTACTAATGGGTAATGGTGAATTCGAAGGTCCTAGGTGAATATGAAATGTCAAATCCTCCCAATAAACACTACGTCCAAAAAAATTGCTAACTATGGACAGCCTAAATAAGATGTATGCAAGAAGCCTCCCACAAATAGAAGGAAACAGGAAGTTCTTTTGAACATTAAACAACACAATCAGCTTCAAAATTTCCAAAAAAACTGAATATTCATCCTGAAAAACACTAATTAGAGTTTTCACCTGGCGTGCCAGTGTTAAAAGGGAGTTTCGACTCTAAATTAAGTTCAAAATTAAATTCTTATCCGTGAATATCATATGCATAGACTCAAATTCAAAAACAAGGATTCTAAAAGGGGAGATCAATCAGAAAAAAAGGGGGCATTGTGTTCATTTAAAAAACAAAAAATAGAAGCAGCTACAATAGAGTAAGTAAATAGCAATATCCAGAACCAGCCAACAGCAATCAGGGGAGTCTCTATTTTGATTAACCATATATCAATATAATCAAAATTGAGGGCAAACATTTTGGAGACCATTGGTTCATTCTGGATATTTTCTCAATGTCCTGGGATCAAAACCTATTCAAAACAATCATCTAAGGCACAGTATTGGTCATGCACAAGACAACATATCAAAAATATAGAAATGCAGATCACTCCTCATGTGAAGACAGATTCCTTTATGTTTTGTGAAGAACAATACATATTTTAAACATCAATGCATTTATACAACTAATAGTTTGGCCACATTGCATGGTAAAAATATGAATCTGTTAAACATACATAGCAATTTGGATACAAATAATCTTAATCTTAACCTTAACCTTAATCCTAATCTTAATCTTAACTTAATCTTAACTGGATACAAATAGCTTAGCTTGGCAAATCTTGGTCAATGGCTCAACATGTAGACTTTGAAGATCTTCCAAACCAGAAATCTCCAGCCCATCAAGATTCTCACTCTGCAGTATAAAGAAAATGCATGTCTATAGTTAGCTCGAAGAAAAAAACAACATATATGGTCATAAGAAAGAAACATTGTAATAATGCATGCATTTTACCTTATTGAGGTCCTCTCTGTTTCAAGAATAGTTTAATATTCTCTACGAAACAGGGCCAACCACGTGAAGGTGTAAGCTCATATGGCCCCTCCCCCCCGTCACATCACTCTCAATTCCCCATACCCAATGCACATGCTTGGAAATAAATGATATTTTGTGCGAACATCATGAGTTTCTTGTCTTAAAGGAATTACATGCATTCGATCATTAATTAGTTTATAGCGTTCATTAATTAACTCATTCATTCATTCATACATAGAAAAAATTAAATAGTTGAAGACATTACTCCATAATATCAAAAATAATATCCAAGGACAATGCATAAAAAAATAATGTAATAGTGTACTTGTTACAATCACTACTTTGTTTGGCGTTTTTTTCTCTCCACAAATTCTCTAAGTGTGACATCCTCTTCTACCAATTGTTTTTTGTTTCCTATGCCATCTGTAGCTGCTTGTGATCATGTTTGTCAACGGGTCGTGTGCTCACGACGTGTATGTGGCTGCTGTAAGGTGCCAGGATGTACTGGAAAAATGAAGAAATATTAATTACTTGACGTGTTTTTATTATTATAATTGTAAGTCCTTCATTAAGAAAAAAACATTAGAGCGGTGCTTTGTACCTGGCAACTCATGGGTGACATGAATTTCATGCGTTTGATCTTCTGATGCTACCTCAAGTTGCACATGAAGACCCTCTGCATTAAAACATCAACACTTACAACAATATAGTATTTGCAATTTAATATTTGAGACTTTAATCCATACTAGTTTTTTTTTAACACAAGAGTATTTATTACCTGGATTTCGATCAACATGAACTCCAATATCTATTTCTCCTCCATCCTCCACATTTTGTCTACTTTCGTTGTGCGGCTTAACACAAAGAGACTCAATATTTTATGTACTAGTTTATTAATGAATATAAAACACAATGAATCAATCTTAAATAGAATTTGTTTATTGTAGTTACCTGCTCCCAGGATGGATCACTGGAAGAATTTGCTTGGCTACCACAGTTGCTTCTTCGATGTTCAACAGCACCTAAAAACCCGTGTTGGTAGCCGATCCTCATGTATTCCTCTGTTGGAAAATGATGGAATCTTTGAGCCTGTAATTTTGAATTAGATCATCATTGTTGTTGTTATATCATCATGAAACAATTTTAAATGCAATCTATAATTTCTATACAATAAAATAATTATTGATCATACTTACGATTCATGCTTGCAGGTTGGAATATCCACCAGGGCCAAGCTTGTGTTTCCCATGTTTTTCTATTCTTGCTTAGGTGGCCTTCGACGTATCTGGTAGCCTATAAAATTAATTTTAAATACGATAAACATTGCAAAAAAATGGAAAATAAAGTGTAATGAACATATAATTGCATTTCCGAAAGTATTGCATACGTTCTAGCTGACTCGGGTACTGGCTTGCCCACTATTTTTGCATCTTTCTCCATTGCATCATCCAACAAGCCTTTCCACTCCCTTGTTGGAATCATCGGAGGGAACTCATACTTTGGATTAATTGCTAAGTTGTTCTGATATCCCTCCCGTACATAATGTATATGTTGGCTAGCTTTTTTGAGAACCTTTTTTTGGTTGAAGGTTTCGACACCAAAAAACACAAGCAAGTGAGCAATAAGCTCATCTTTCAAAACTTTACTTTTCCGGTTCCACCATGTGCAGATAGTGGGCCCAAACATCTCTAAAGACCAATCATTAAGATGTTTATAAAAGACATCATTTCCTACAAAAACGAGTATGTGTTAATTAGCGTAAAAATAATGATGCATAATTACATTCCAATAAAATTAAAATATATAGTTAAAACACTTTGTCAATAGTACCTAAAATATTCTCCATCTTGTAGGGAATGAGATCTTCGTCCACCAAAAAAGTAGTCTCAAATGTTCCCATGCTAGTGAAATGGAAAGATCTAGGAAATGCTGGGATGACACCATCAAAGTCATGCTCTTCTCCATGTACCAGCCCCTGATCCTCGCTAGCACTCTCATGCCCTTGATCCTCATCGACACTCTCATGTTCCGTCTGGGGTGTCTCATTTTGTGTTCCCGACTGGCCAGATGGCAATGATACATGATTAGTGGCGAAGGGGGTGTCATTCTCAATGGTATCAGCATGCCTCTCACCAGGGAAAAAATATTCCTGTAGAAACAAATAATATTTTAGTTACTCGTATATGAATAGGAAAAAAAATTGCATTTGGAATAGACTTATAATTAAAGATTTTGCAGCTTACATCCAAGCGCTTTACTTTAAGCAACACACGATCTATCTTTGCTTGAGTCTCATCCTACATCATTTGCGGATCCGATATAAGCAGATTGACGACCTCCTGATTTAATTTTGTTTTTTCTTTTTGAACTACATCCCGGATATTCTTTGAATTCTTGAGGTCAACATCGTCAAGAATGTGCCCCAAATCCATATCCTTCGGATCCGTCTATAGATAAGTATCATCCGACATAAAAATAGAAAACATTAATATCAATTTGAAATCATTAATATAATTAGATAAAATAAATATGTATAAATATAGTTTCTGAAATTCACAACGTGCTATATACCTGCTCATGACCCGATGAGCGTGGCATGTAGGGGGGTGTCGGCCTCCCAGGCTCCATTGGGGACTTGGCCCGATCAGCTGACTGCAACAAGGTAATTAAAAACATTAATTTTGAACTGAAACCAATACACGGGGAAAATCTTATTTAAAAACATATTTAAATATTGACCACGTTGATATCATAATTAAACAAATGTACTTTCTAAAGAAGCAAGTAAAAATGTGGTATATATACCTGTCGCCTGTAGGGGGGTGTCGGCCTCCCAGGCTCCATTGGGGACTTGCCCCGATCAGCTGATAGCAACAAAAAGTAATTAAAAACATTAATTTCGAACTGAACCAATACACAGGGAACTTACCCAAGAGATGGCGCATTCCATGGGTTGGTGAACTTTTATAAGAGAATCATTAGAAATTTTGGTGGTGTAAGTGCACCCTTGACTGATTGCACAAGAGGGAAAGTCTTTACTTGGACAAAGGCAACTGCTGTGAGTTTTGAATAACTCGAAAGGAGGGTTATGGAAGCGCCAACTCTTACCATGCCAGACTTTGAGAAACTCTTTATAGTTGAGTGTGATGCTTTATGGTAGCTATTGGAGGAGTATTACGCCAAGACGGTAAACCTATGGCCTTTTTTCAATGAGAAATTAAACAAAGCTAAAAAGAAGTATACCATTTATAATATAAAATTCTCTGCATTGTTACAAGCCTTAAAATATTGGAGGCATTATCTGCTACGTAAGGAACTATTTTTGATGATGGATAATGAAGCCTTGAACTACATAAATTTCCAAAGTAAGTTGTCCTACAAACGTGCCAAATGGGCTTCATTTTTGCAAGAATACACATTTGTTTTGCAGCATGGAAGTGGTAAAATCATTGTAGTGGCTGATGCCTAGTAGAAAGTGTGTCTGCTGGCCGTTGTAATGAGTGATGAACTGGTTGTCTTTGAAGCAATGAAGAGTGAATATGCCAATCATTCATATTTTGGCAGCATTGATGCAATTCCAAGTATACAATACCATGCTGGCTTGTATTCAATTGAAGAATTTTTATTAATAGATGGATTTTTATTTAAGGATTCTCAGCTCAGTATTCCCCTATAATAACCACTACGAGCTTGGCGATTTTCTCTGGGAAACCCAAGCTCAAAGCTGAGACTAAGATGGATGTCAAAGAGAAAAAAATGGAAAATACTGGTCTGGAAAGAAGAATTGATGAGCCTCATTGAAGGTGTGGCTGAGGCAATGGCAGTAGTTCTTTAAGTAGCTGCAACATCTAGGCATTCCACCATTCATAAGCTCAGACAGTAATCAGAACCCAGGAAATGAAGACCAAGGCAATTTGTAAAAAGGGCGATAAGTCCCTGTTCTGTCTGTTCGTTGCTTTTTCTGTACTTAGGTTAATACATGGTTTGAACAGCGATAAATATTTTTGTTAGTCTCGTTTCCTGTTTTTCCATTAAGATGGGGACACAGAGTTTCTATTTTCTACGGTTACTTCTATTAATATAATACTTTTTACCAGCCATAAAAGGGACTCTCGTTGAGATTTCATTATATATGTTAATATGAGAGCATCACATGAGTCTTTCTTCTCACAGAGTTCACTGTCACAAAATAATTGCATTAGTTGACTTGTCAACCAAGCAAAATTAGTTGTCTTGACAATGGCTTCTTTCGAAAAGTTGAGACATAACCTTTGACTGAGTTAAATGCATACTATTCTAGGATATGGATCTTGAACAATTACAAAATCCTCTTTGAAGCACAAAGAAGCCACTTTTCTTTGTCCAAATAAAATGATTCCTTATATGATTATGTATTAATAAAACACATATGTACAGAGCATTTTATACAAAAAACGTAGGCTGCTTAAAGCAGCCACTATGTGCACAAACAAAGAATGCTGATAATCCTAGCAACTAACTGTCCAAGGTACAAAACTTTTCTGTATAGGCTAAAACAAATAGTAATGTTCGGTCTTATAGTGACATAACCAAAGTGACAAAAGCATGATGAAACCTTCATCTGACCAACACAAAACATCACATATGGCAACAGCAGGTAACAGTCCAACACCAAGAGATGGAGCAGGCTATCTGTGTTTCCATTCTTGATGCTCATGCATTGCTTGACTAGATTGATGGTGAGAGTGTCCCTATTTGGCCACGACTAAGCCGAGTAGGTGGGAAAGTTAGCTGCAGGGGGCTTCCTACTCAGAGTGCACAGTGCATGACGTTAGTAGTGTAGAAGCTACATTAGATGGGTCATTTCCATCTCCACCTTGTGGGCCTAAACATGAATTTGTAAGCGGAGGTCAAGAAGTCGCATTTATTATTTTCCTATTTTTCTTTCTTTATTTTATTTGAAAAATTTATCTTATATATTCTTGGTGCCCAAAAGAAGACCACTTCAATCCAGGCAAATTAATGAACCAGGATGCAATTATCCAGACTATCCCTTCCTGAAAAGGCAAGGACTCAGGAGTGCCAACATATCTCTTAGCCTAGATTTTGAGAGAATCTCTATGGTTATGGAAAATGGCAATTCTGGATGATACCTAAACTGTGAATCATAATCTAAATGCTGTAGTCTCTCCCATATGAAAAGGGGAAGCATCCCCATTTACAGTAGCTCAACATCTATTTTTCCATAAATTGTAGATTCAGACCAACCTTATGGTGTTTTTCGTATTCCTCTATGTGGTCATCCACTTGTCTCCCAGAATGTCTTTTTTCCAATGAAGAGGGCTGACAAAAAGAATGTTCTACTCAAAGGCAGTCCATTCCTCCAGAATTTAGTACAAATAGTTGCCTATGTCTCAAAGTCATCCCAACATCCTGAGAAGGTCGTCTCAATGTTTGGTCTGATTCATCTTACAGGTCAGCTGACGGGCTTGCCGGAAATTGTCACACAGGTTGGAGCCAGATGGAAAATGAAGAAAATTGAGAACTCTCAGCAATGTAAGTTTGAAATGGAAGGAATAGGTCAGGAACAAATAGGGAATCAAGAACATCTAGTGGAAAAGGAGACAATTAACTCAGGGGAGCAACCAGAGTGGGAAAGGGCAGACCTGCAAGTGAGTGATATACAAATGTCGAAAGCAGCCCCATCAGATTTAAAAGGACAATACACAGGCAATTTTTCTTGAAATCTCTGTCTAATCAATCTCATCAAAAACTAATGAGAAAAATCACAATCTCAAAAGCTTTAGATCCATTGGAGACTAATCTCAAGCATTCGAAGGATTGTGAACTGCCTGGGCTCCATTGAACACCTAAAGTTTCAATATGTAAGGTGCAGGGTAAAAAAGATGGCCAACCTCTGATCAAACAATGGGGTAGAGGAACATGTGGGCAGAGTTTGCTTTGCATCTTTATGTGAGATCTTCCCCAATAAGGCCATCAAATTTAAAATTCAGGATAATCTCCAAAGATATCAGCAAGATTTTATGTCAATAGCGAACCCCATTCTCCATCCAGGGCGATAGGAAGACTACAATGCTACATGAAACATTAAATGTCCAGGATGTCACAGAAACCAACCTTGGTTTTCATGAATTGCCATATGGGATAACGAATGTCTCCAACATAAGATTGGAATAGGGGGGAACAAGGGAGGCAATGTTGTTTTAAATTTTAGAAGTCTTCATGATCAAGTGGAATGGAAATCATCTTTATTTGTGCAAGGAGGTAATTTCACAACCTAGAATAGCCATATCATGTCTAAAGGTATAGCATGTCTGAAGGAATTTCATCAAAAGACACCTCAAATCGATTCCAATCCTTAGCAAATATAGGCTATAACAGAGCAAAGGGAACGAGAAAAACCATGACAGCTAAAGCAATATTGTAAACAATACAGAAGGAACCCATAAGGAAGGAGGTATCGCTATTGTGCAAGACAATGAGCACCTCAATTCAAATACAATGGAGAAGATTGAGTGGGAGAAAATCCAACACATCAAGAGGAATGACAATAGGACTATCAAGGGAAGAAAGAGTTGACCAAGAAGTCAAGACGCAAAAACTATTGGAGCCAGATGGAAAATGAAAGAAAATTGAGAACTCTCAGCCATGTAAGTTTGAAATCGAAGGAACAG
>LPNX011027171.1:658951-754844 GCA_001517045.1 Pseudotsuga menziesii | reverse complement strand
GTTGGGGAAGTTGTAGCAGTTAGGGAGATTAAGTAAAATGACTTAACTAAACTCCCATTAGCACGTGATTTTGTGTTTTCATGTTAAGAGGCACATTCGTGGGTATGTAGCAGAGCAACCCGCGAATGATTCGCGACTTTGTATAAGCGCAACCCGCGAATACAAGGATTCACGACTTGTTGTAAGGGAGACTCGCGAATGATGCGCGAGTTGTCTAAAAGGATAGTCACGAATACGTCCCAACATGGCTAAATGGAAAAGTAACTAGCTGGATGAAGGTAGAATGTATTTCATGACAAGCCAAGCTATAGTGTTAAGGGCAGACCTCTATCCATAAGTGTCCTTTTGTGTGCCGACATGAGGGATATCAGCACTCAGACGGAGAGGTGCCACTCAGGTGTATAACATATGCCCCCTAATGTGTGAGGTCAGAGGGGACGATGGGCGAAATAAATTATAATCTTTAACTCTGGAGAAACTTAGAAATCCAATGGAGCAGAGAGAGTACCCGAAACAAATACATAATAATGTGATATACAAAGTTACATCTGAGGATACTATGTTCAATTTACTGGAACACTAGCTCCTTTACAATATTTGATTACATCATATGATACGGGTAAAAAACATGTATATTACAAAGGTGGATTGAAGCCACAATACAATAATGATGAGTCTTCAAAAATCTGGGAGCTGGATATCATAATCGAACATGGTCTTGCGCAACTTAACCCAAAATGAGGGACTAAGGTCTTCATAAATGATCCCAAAGAACCAGTACAATCCAAGCCATGTGAATAAGGGTAAGCTGAAGTCGAACATGGAGAGGATTCAACAGTTTGTCAACCAATAAGTAATAATTGACAACTGAAGCAAAGGAATTCACCAATGATGAAAGTGAATCCAGAGGTACTATTGTCAAAACTCTAGGTCTTCGTCATCAGGAGGTGCTGAAACGGAACCATACTGTGATAAGGAAGGCAATGGATCCTCCAACGGATCACAAGAGTGACTAGGAACTGGGAAAAAGAAGGGAGACACAAGTAAATGGATAACAGATATAACAGTAATAGGATTAGGTGATAGATCAGACATTAGGTATAATCCTTGAACAGTGAGCACGACACAGAGATGACCCAAGGCAACATACAACTGATAGATAGAACAACTAGACTTATCTGTCATGTAGGAGACATGAGCAGATTCCCCAGGCATAATGGACAAGAGGAGGAGTCAAAACTCAAAGTGATAGCTGAACACAAGTGTATACTGAAACATGGATATCGGAAAGCAAAGAGTGCTATGTTCAAGGATGACAAGATGCCATTACTGAAAACAAGAGAAAACTTCTTCCTTACCTTCCCTGTTAAGTTTTAACGAGTCTAGGAAAGTAAACTCGGTTCCCTCTTCATTTTTTAACAAGCTTGAAGAGATGGGAAAATAATGTTTGATACACTGATCCGTGGATTTAATGAGCCCGAACTAGTACATGCTCATGCGGTATTTTCACATTTAGAGAGTCTGAAAATGCCAAAGAAAGCTCCAGGGGGGTCCTTTTTCGTCCAATTTAGTCTCCTGAGGCCGAAAAAGTATAAAACAAACCACGGAAGAACTCTCTTAACTTCCGAAGAAGAAAAGGTGAACCTTTTTCGTACTTAGTCGGGAAGGTCCAAAAAAGGTTAAATTACCACCTACCCAACGCTCCTTCCAAAACAGCATAAAATAGCTTGAGTTTTACGAGTGTGAAGGAAAGCAAGATCACTCGGAAAGATCCATTTGGTTACGAGAAATGGGGCTTACAACAATAAACTCGTTGCTTTGTTCTTGAGTGTTTAACGAGCATGACAAAGACACAAAGTACACTCGAAATCTTTTTCATGTTTGGGTCCAAAGCACGAAAAAGAGAAAACTAAGCTCAAACCGGGTGCTCCATTTCCGTAAGTTTAGTCCCTCAGGTCCGGAAAAGTGATAAACCTATACCTGAGAATACTCTTCTCAATTCCGAAGAAAAGAGAGTGATCCTTTCTCGTATTATTCCGCATGGTCCGAGAAAGAGATAACCTACCACCAATGCGGATGCCCGTTCACATATTCTTAATGAGCTTGAACGGACGAGATAACTGAGCAGTCAAGTCTGTTTTGAAGGAGTTAGACTTGGGCCTAAAGAAACTCCATAAGGTTGGGGAGTCCTATAAAGGGATAGCTTGTAAACAGAGATTCATAAGAAGCTCTATTTGGCGTGAAAAATAGCTATGAGGAAACCCCTGGGCCTGAAACAGTGATGGAATGAGTACCAAAGGATGGCAATGGCATATAAGAATGATACTCATGAAAAGGGATCCTAGCCACAGAAGAACAATGGTAGAGACAAGGGACTAATGGCTTAAAATACCATAGTCCGTGGCAAAAATGTTGATTACTAAGGTTAATGTGGAGTGATAAGATGCCAACATGTGTTGGAAAAAACAAAAACCACCCTATAGAAGCATCAACACTTTGTAAAAGTTGGTAAACCTGTTCCAAGGTATAAAGAAGGTGATATTAATCAATTGTCATTTCAAACTATATAAAAAGACCCACTTTACGAAATTTTATTTCTATAAATAGTTTAAAAATCAAAACATTTCATACCATTTGCACTTTTTGAACCAAAAAGGAAAGTTTACCCTCTATCTTTGATTGATCGCTGTGGACAATTGGATCGTCGGATTCAGAAACCGTCAGCTTCAGGTAAATCTACACCCTTAGCTCTTCAATTTGATCCAAACAAATTTTTAATTTAGTGGTTAATTCAGTATTTTTCATCAACCTAAAATATGGCAAAATGAATTCGCGGGTTGCAAGGCATGAAAGTCGCGAATGCGCGTTCCATTCGCGAGTTGCTCAACAGGAAAGTCGTGAATGACTCGTGACTTGTCCCAATGGACAGTCGCGAATGCTGCGCAATAGCAAAATGCTTTAAAAATATGCAAAATTTTTAAAATTTTATGGTGGAATACTGAATCAAATTATGTGTTTTTGTCAGGAAAAACATGGTGCTGGAGTGGAGAGAGAGGGAACATGAAGCGGTGGATCAAGCAGCTCTCCAAATCCTGCCTACTATCCAAGCATTGAGGACCAGTGGGCTTCTCAAGTTCTTTTGCACATTGCCCATGCGGGCCAATGTCCACATATTAGAGTTCTTAGTCCATTATTGGGACCATGACCTGGGGATGTTCAATATCCAAGGTGAGACTTTGGAGCTTACCACACAAGACATCTACTTCATAACCGGGTTGTCACATCAGGGAGCACCGATGAACCTGGAAGGCACTGGCAGGGGTGGAGACCCCTTCAGTGTCCAGAACTATGTCGATGTATTCTGCAGGTCGGGTACTCAAAAGAAAGGCAGCAGCGTTCTCATTGCAGATATTCAGGATCTTACACTTCAGGTATTGGCCAGTACTATTGTCAGACTTTCAGGGTCAACAGGGTTACACATGGCCACCAAGACTCAGATGAGAGTGGCGGTGGACTGCTTTAGAGGCACTTTCTTTGATTGGTGTACGAGAATTGCCCCCATCATGAAGAGGCAATTATCCGACTGTAGGAGGGGAAGACAGAAGAACTTCGGCTATGCGAGTATACTGGTAGCGTTCTTCTTTGAGAGGGTGCCAGCTATGAGCCCTGCTATACCATTATAGGTCTGTCATCCACGGCAGCCGAGGCTGAGCCGGTGGGGAGATATCTTCCTCCGTCAAGGAGGAGGAGATGTAGTACATAGCATGTATGATGATGATTTCTATTCATGGTGGGAACGGAAGGTGCCGGGGTTGGAGCAGTTTCCATATGCCGGGTTAGATTTTCGAGGTGATCCTGACCTAGTCCTCCCTCCAGGAGGAGTATGGGGAGAGATGGGTAAGTATTTTTTTTTATTTATCATTATCAAATTTTTATGGATTTTCAAATGATAGGATATATACCTATGCACAAGTATAAACCCTATTTATGTGTCAAAATGCAGATATTGGACCAGTCCGCCCTGAAGGGCACCCACGTACCTTCGTACGTCCTGTTGCAGGGGGAGACCCAGGATTGATCAGGGTACTCGAGATGAAGCTAGGCAGGATGACTGAGCGATTACCTATGATACGGATAGAGCATCTCCCTATAGCTATGCAGGAGTTTGTAGTTGGGGTTCCACCGGCCTAGCTACGTCTTTTCAGACGGGTAGCTAGAGCAGTTCTTGTATACAGGGATGTGGTGGAAGCTACCGAAGCCGAGGAGGCTGAGGAAGCCAGGGGGCACAGAGATCACGGGGACCAAGGAGGTCCCAGTGGCCATGGCGGGCAGGCTTAGTTTTAGGGCATTTTGATGGATGATGATCCACTTTTTGTATATTTTGTACATGATGGGATCTACGGATCAGACTCGACCTATCTATGACAGATATTTACATATATATATATTTTTATTTTGTGTGTGTTTGGTTGTCAGCTTATTTACAAATGTTTCTTATGTATTTGCTGTATATTTTATAGAATGTGTGTGAGATGCCAGTCCAAAATATAATTAGCATATGCATTAGTTAATGAATTTGGGTTTCGTGGAATGTGATTGAAAGTAATAACTTCAAAATGTCTTTCCAGTAAACGAATTTGCATGAACTGACGTAACAATGTAGGATTACGCACCTGATAAGCTCGATTGAGCTGGGAAACAACCAACTGAGAATCCAAACGGACTTCAAGCTGGGTGATGCCTCGTGACAAAGCATCCCATAGGAGCTCAATTACAGCCCTATACTCAGCAACATTATTTGAAGCAGGACCTAGACAAGCGCCACCCGCGGCAACAAGCTGTCCTGAGGGGGAGTAGATAACCCATGCTGCCGAAGCCAGGTTACAAGTGTGACGGCTGGCGCCATCAGCAAAACCTACATACATCTCGAAAGACATCTGCAACAACCAGCAGATAGTATAAAAAACGAAACTGACAACCTAATGTACATAAAAATACATACATTAATATACAATAAAAAGTGCTAAGCCTAAGCGTAGTACTTCTTCAGGTAGAGCCCATTTCTAGGCTCGGGCAGCTTATTTCCATCATAATCCACTAATTCATATGCGCCTTTACTCAAAACTTTAGACACAACATAGGGTCCCAACCACATAGCCTTGAATTTTCCTGCCCCCGGAGGCTCTTTATCTTGGTCCCAGAGCAAGACAAGTTCCCCTTCAGAGAAAACCCTAGGTTTGACCGTTTTATCGTATTGAGATTTAACTCTATTCTTATGAGCCTGATTTGCAGTCAACGCATCTCTACGTTGTTCATCAAGGTGTTCTAAATGGAGCAACCGTTCCTCAAGCTCAGTCATGTTAGGTAGCACATGAATAGCTATCTGCAAGGATGGGATTTCGCATTCAATCGGCGTAATAGCTTCCACCCCGTGAACGAGTTGGAAGGGGGAAAAACCCATAGCAGTCTTGAAATTGGTTCGATAAGCCCAAAGAGCAGGATATAAAATGATGTGCCAATTTGAGCGGGATGCATCAATAGTACGTTTAAGGATAGTTTTTAAAGTCTTGTTTACAGCCTCAACCTGACCATTTGCTTGCGGATAATATGGAGAAGAATGTTCTTGTCGGAATCCGAGCATGGTGGTCAGCTTTGTCATCATGTGATTTTGGAAATGACTGCCATGGTCAGTGACAATCACTTTGGGAATACCAAACCTAGCAATAATCTGATTAAACACGAAGAAAGCTGCCGTTTCCCCATTGTCTTTGAATGTAGGCATTGCCTCTGCCCATTTTGTGAAATAGTCGATAGCGACAATGATGTATTTATGCCCCCCAGCCGAGGCTGGGTTGCATGTCATATAATATATCCCCCATTTCATGAAGGGGCCTACCGAGATAACAGGAAACAAGGGAGCAGGATGTGACCACATTTTTTGGTGTAAAGCTGACACAGATGACAGCGTTTCACAGCTTCCACACAATCTTTAAAGATGGTGGGCCAGAAATACCCGGCACGTAATATCTTCTGGGCCGTTGCTAACCCAGATAAATGACCCCCACATGCTCCGCTATGGGAATCATTTAGGACAATCTTCGCTTCCTCATGAGTAAGGCAGCGACGCAAGACAGAATCTACCCCTCGTCAATATAATGTATCTCCTATAATGAGGTAGTTTTTAGCATGAAGGCATATCTTGCGTCGGTCTTCCCTAGAGTAAGCGGTAGGATACTTCAAAGTCTGGAGATATATAAGAATATCTCCGTACCAAGGATCAGAGGTGGATATAAGGAAGATGTGCTCATCTGGGAATGAGTCATCCTGAACCACTACATCTTCTTTCGTAGGGAATTCTGCTATAAGATCGGCAAAAACTAAGGACTTTTTGGATTTAGCGGATTGGAAAACCAAGTCAAACTCTTGGATAATGACTATCCACTTATTGAATTTTCCCCAACAATCCGTCGGGATAAAACATATTGGAAAGGGTTTACATCCGCCACTACAGTAGTGGTCCTCAGTAAGATGTAGTGTCGTAACCTCTGTACAGCATAAACAGCTGCTAAGGCTAACTTCTCGACGCAGGAGTACTTAAGCTCAGGTCCAACCAGAGCACGGCTAAGATAATAGACAACATGCTCAACGAGCTTGTCATCCTCCTGAACTAGTACTACCCCAATGGTAGACTCCGACGCGGCCAGATATAATATAAAATCTCTAGAATAATCTGGTGGGCGTAATCAAGGAGCCGACAACAAGGCTTTTTTCAATGCCTCGAACGCGAGTTGTGCAGCTTCATCCCATGTAAATGGGGTGTCCTGTTTAGGCAGGCGCATGAAACCTTTTGTGATCTTGGCGTAATTAACGATAAAATGTCGAAGGAAGTTAGACTTTCCTTGTAAACTCTGAAGTTGCCTAAGTGAACGAGGGGGAGGCAGATTTACAATGGCCTCAACTTTTAAAGGATCCACTTGAATTCCCTTACTAGAGACAATGAATCCAAGCAATCTACCTGACTCGACGCAGAAAACACACTTGTGGGGATTTAAGCGAATTTTATAGTATCTGCATCTCTCAAAAATCAACCGTAAATGATCTGGATGCTGGATCCTCTTGCGAGAATGAGCAGGCAGATCATCAAGGAAAGGCTTGACAATGGCTTTTATATCGTGAAAAGCAAAGTTCATGGCTCGTTGAAAGGTTGCCCCTGCATTTTTCAATCCAAAGGGCATTTTTCTATACGCGAATGTACCCCAAGGGAAAATAAAAGCAGTTTTATGCTGGTCTTCCGGTTTGATTTGGATTTGATTGTAGCCGGAGAAACCATCCATAAATGAGAATACCTCACTACCCGCACATGCATCTATGATCTGATCGATAAAGGGTGTAGGGTAGTTGTCCTTAGGACAAGCTTTGTTAAGGTCTCGAAAGTCCGTACAAACACGGATAGACCCTTGCTTTTTATCAACAGGAACTGGGTTGGACACCCATTCATTCAAAGCTATGGGATATATAAAACCTGCTCTCAACAGCTTTTCAACCTTTGCCTTCACAGCCGTCGCTTTACGCGGGTTCACGGGGCGTAATTTTTGCCGAACTGGTTTGGCATCAGGATAGGTTGGGATCTCATGTTGAACAATAGATGGATCAATGCCTGGCATCTCCTCATATGACCAGGCAAAGATATCGCGGAATTCCTTGAAAAGGGTAGTATAAATGGCAATCTCCTCCGGAGAGCAGTTTGCGCCTATATAGACATTTTCCACGACATCTGGTTTTACGGAGATGTTGATCGGTATAGTAGCGGAAATGTTTTCCATATTCCCCTCGGAAAATACTCCTTCCCTAGGTAAAGGGTTGACAGGTGTATCAACATCATCCGACAGTCTCACATGAAACTCTTGGTTTTCTATCTTGCTTAGCTCTGGAAGGAAATAAGATCGGTGATGAAGATCCTCACATATCTTATCACGTGAACACATAGCTTCCAGAATAGCTTCATCAGAAGGTAGAACGGTGTCTAAGCAATCTATGGAATGTAAAGAGTTTTCTGCCCATGCGGGCCTATAGACTTCTTCCAGATCATCCGAGACTATAAGAGGATCTGGAATGGAATCGACAGTGGTTTGGGTAATAGCTTGATATGCCACTTCCACTGCAGATAAGGGCACTTCTGGTTCCTGAGGGGTTGGGAGGACCCAAGGATCAGTCCTATCGACCACCGAATCAATGGACTTCCCTACAGTAGTAGAACCGATATAAAGGACTGGAGCTGGAATATCGAATGTGCCCATCAATGATGCGTACATTCCAGCCCCCAAGCTCTGTGTAGCAGGTTTGGCCTGATCAACCAATGGCACAGTGGAATCTTTAGAATCTAAGAGGCATTTTCAAGTAAAATCAAGTTGGTCAACTGTGACCACCTTGCCCTCATGTGGAAAAACCACGACACGAAAGACAACAGATGCAGCAGCAGACATTCCATAAGTCCAATTCCTACCCAGAAGCAGATTGTAGTCCAACGGAGCATCAATCACTTCAACTTCAACAGACACTGCTTTGCCAGCCAACTTAATCTCAAAAGCTGGTAGGATACCATGTGGACGGAAAGACCTTCCACCAAAAGCAGTAAGTAAAGTGGTTGATGGGACCAGCTTTGGGGATCCAAGAGCTTTCCAACAGGCCAGGGACATAACACAAGTAGAGGCTCCCTCATCAACAACTGCTCGTCCAATGGTCTTACCACCATGGACAACATCTATCGATAGAGCTACATGGTAAGGGAGGTGAATTTTAACATCAGAGAGATTAAATTTCGCTAAGAGACTCGAAGAGTCCATGCTACCTAAAGCTGCTAAGAGGGCATCCTGCTGAGTGGGACAGCTCTGTAGCACCTCCAAAGCTGACATTGCACACGGAGTCTGAGCCAATTCTTCAACCACAGAGTAGTTAGAAGCGGCTCGGGCATTTGGGTTATGCAAAGTATTCTTAAAGACACCTTTGGGTATCTTTGGCATTATTTTCGCAGGTTTCTCTATAGTGAGAGGGTTGGAAGATTCAACTACAGCTTTACCCTTCTCATCGGTCTCTTTCTCATAGTTTTTGTTCCTGGTTTGTAACAAAGTTGAGGATCTAACCATGTTGATATAATTGGAATCAGGGGCAGCTTGAGTGCCCCCTGCTACGGTAGAAGCTGAAGCAGAATTCTGCCCTTGGGGAAACGGATCCTTCAGGACAGCCGGCGGTTGAGCTTGGAGCAGCTTCTGAGCTTGATCCATGAGGGGACAAAGGTGAGTAAGGTGGTCCCCTTAGCACAACTTACAAGGGAACTTGACTTTATTCTTTTCCTTTTTGCCCCCATCAGCATTGTTTGCGGGCTTTGGCTTGTTTTGATTTTGGTTTCCCTCTCCCTTTTTACCTTTCTTCTTCTTCCCACTGGGCTGCTGATTGCCCTTCGAAGAGGTTTGTGCAAAAACATTTGCACTTTGGGAGGAGGGGGCAGCCTTTGTTACCTCTGCCGTAGACTATTTGACAGACAATTGGTGAAGTTGTTTTGTCAAAGACTCTACAATGGGAGAGTTTACGGACCCAATCACACCATCGGCATGGGGTCCAGGCTTAGGTTTCTCGGCCTCATGAGAAGGCCTTTGTGCCTCAGGGATAATTTCATATAGAATCCCAGACTGTCAATAAATCAAGTCCAACTGCTGGGCCCTGAGTATGGCTTCTTCTTCACTAGTCACTCCTGATGTGGAAACATCCTTAGATATGTATGGCAACAATGATTTAAGGAACCACTCTAATAGAAACTCAGGAGGGATGGTAGCTTTGATAAGACTCTTTCACCTCCTCCACTCTTGGATATGATCCGAGACGTGGGTTGCCTTGTTTTGTCTGAAAGTAGACAACAAATCCGTTCCGAAATCGTAACGGACCGGAAGCTGAAAGTGACTAAGGAAAGCACTAGCTAGGTCCCAGAAACTACTAAAAGCAGCATAAGGTAGCTCAATGTACCATTTTGCCGCAGTGCCAGTCAAGGTCCTCTGGAACAGCCTCAATCTCACTGAATCTTCATTCAATGAGTTGGAAGAACACCATAAATGGAAGGTGGTGGCATGAGCCCCAGGATATTCACCAGCCTTACCTTCGAACTTAGGGATGTCCGAGGGCAGTTTGGTAGGAATAGGTGGCCACAAAGGGTCATGCCTCACCGGATCGTTCATCAATTTGGATAAGTCTGGCAAGTTCAAAGTTGCCAGAAAAGGAAGTTTGGGCCTAACCGGTGTACTAGATGTGCCATCTTGGGGATTAGAGGGTCCAGCCCCCGAATTCCCATAGGTAAAGGTGGGGTTGCCCCCAGACACCGATTGTGAAGTGGGAAGGTTGCTTTGAAACGGACTCCATCCGTAGGCCACAAGATTTTGGGTGGGAGGTGCAGTGTAAGTGGTTCGGGCCATCCCCATAGAAGCTGGGGTCTGAAAGACTGGAGTAGGTATCCCTCCACTAAACAAAGAGAAGGGAGAGCTCGAGTATGGGACCGAAATAGGGGTATGGAAGCTCTGCCCATAAGAGGTGTTGCCTCCAAACTGCACTCCTACATATGAAGGAGATGGACCTACGTATGGACTGGATGGGGGAATGTGCCCCCCATTCCAAGGAATTCCTTGGACATAAGTCGAGGATCCTACCAGACCACTCTGAGTAGTGTAAGGGAAGGAAGAGGGAATGGTAGGTATACTGGGGATCCCAGCAACCGTGTTACCAAAAATACCTCCTATGTTGGAGTGAACTGGTGGTTGAACCACCCGGCTCGCTGGAGTCAAAGGAGTAGAAGGCAAACTAGACATAGGGGCGCTAACCGGGGGAGGTAGTACCCCTTCAACCGGAAGGGTTGAGGTAAACACAAAAGAACTCTCTTCCGCAGAAGACATGACTCTACTCAAAGGGACACCTACTACTGGTGAACTAAAAGGTCTAACTTGGATGATCACAGGATCGCTAAGATCAGTAAAGGGAGAGTTAAAATTTCTTGCAAACTCGTCAGTCTGCAATTCTTCTATCTCGACTGTGTCAAAATCAAAACGGTTAGCTATCAATTCCGGTTCACCAAGAACCTCACTTACTCCTACTGGTTCAAAAGAACCGTCTGTGCCTAATCTTCGCCTTTGGGGTAAAGGTGGAGGCTCCAATGCAGTGAGAGGAGGAAGGTTTCTCAACCTTCTTGACCTTCTAACAATTTGGTCCTCCAGAATTAAAAATTTGACTAGTCACACCCTAAGGTCAACTAAACACAAGCAAATCCACAGAGCATACACTAAAAAGATCGTAGAGTCTCAAGCAATCAAACCAGGGTATAAAGATATGCTTTCCCGAAGAAAGCTGATGAATGATTACTTGGCGTCCTTGAGGGGTTCTCAGGCACAAGCGGAGGAATCACCCACCACCCTCCTGCACTTTCCACAAGGGTTACCTTCCAAGCTCGCTCAAGGTGAACCAGAAATAACCTTCCGGTTTACCTAGGTATGAACCCTAAAAGACAAGAGACTAAAGGCTACCTTGACAATACCAGCTGTCTGGGGGGACAGTCACAAGCCGAACTCGTACGCATGGGCAGGGTAGCTGAGCCCGAAACTCTATCTAGGACAGAATCCCGAGATGCGTAAAAGTCCTGGGTTATGTTTTGACAAGGATTCGGAGGGTTATCTCCTCTGTCCAAGCCTCCACGCGGCCTAGTGCTTAACTCCCATTTGAGAGGAGCTTCCCAGATACAGTGATAGAATCAAGGATTTACCTAAAGAACGGTCCACTACGTCTGAGTTTATAACTTGTGGGAAGTTTACACTCCCTAACCCACAAGTCTAGCCTAAGCTAGTAGGTGAAAGGCCCCTAAAAATAAAAACTTACTAGTAAATTTTAATTTATGCGTTTATTTTAAGGGTTGTTTCTTACTCAAGAGGAAATGGAAGTGATATACTGTATGGTGTTTTGACTCAGCAAGAAATAAATGAAAGTAAAGTGTATTCAAAGCAAACTACTACTATAAAACAAACTTCTTTTCATTTTTTCAAATATGTATTGATGAACTAAAGCACTGATAAGAGAAACCAAGCCTATGTTTTTGTAATTTTCTGAGATTATATATTTTAAAATGAAGCAAACACTACTTATGCAAAAATTACAATGCAAAAGACTAACTATGTTTTGTTTTCACTTTAAAAATTGCTCAAAGAAACTACTATGCATCTACAATGCACTATGTTTGAGTCAACTTGAAACTTACGAACTGTATACAAACTACAAACTGAAACAAACAGGCTGACAGGACCAACAGACCAGCAAGAGAAGCAGGCTAGGAACCCTAGCTTGGGTGCAAACAATGATACAAAACCACTGCAGACTTAAAAAAAGGCAAGTGCAAACCAGAACTGTCAGAAGGCAGACTGGAAAAACAGAGTCCAAGACCCTGATCACTGATATGGACTAAGACACTTGAACCAAGAACCCAAACAGGCCAAAAGCTTTAGGATGCAAACAGTAAATAAACCAAGTAAAAAGACTCAATGGCTTTCAAAAAGCACTAAGATGTGATCACCTGAGGCAATCAAGCAAACTCTACAACATTCTTCAAGAAAGTCTTCTCAGAAAACAAGGACTATAACAAGAAAAGACACAAGCAAACTCTTCTTTAAAAATCCAAACTTTCAGGAGTACTCGCGACTGTCTAACAGTGCAACTCGCGAATGACTTACGACTGTGCAGTATAACAACCCGCAAATGCAACTTTATATTCGCGACTGTTCAGTAGAACAACCCACGAATGGGTATAAATTTTTTCTCAAAAGCAAAGAAAAAACCCTAAGACTTTCAAACGCTGAAGTAAACAAGATCCAGGATAACAAACCACAAGCAGACTTACAGGCAAACTGGTCAGGATAACAGAAATGACCTACAACAGTCTAGGCTTCCCTAGCGGAGTCGCCAGTTCTGTTGTAAGGTATTATGCACCTAATAATCGTATATCGGGGGTTACCAACATACTCTAACACTTGCAGACAATTGACTTCTAAAGTGCAGAATAGGAAATAGGAGGGTTAGAAGAACTTACTTGTTAAACGACGTTCGATCCTTGCTAGTCCTCTTCCGATCTGCTCCACTTCCAAAGTCTTCAAGGTTCACTCCTCTTTCACCTGTTCAGAGACGATCTTCCAGATATAGAATGATTCATATATATATATGTTAGCAAGTTAGATAATTCAAATATGAAATACTGAAGCATAAACAATTATCAAACCAAGATATATGATCCACATGTGGAAGAAGTAATCTCTTTATTATCAATAATGAGAAAGTTTAGAGTACAACCAAACGTCTGAGACAAGGACTCCTCTGTCACCAAAGGATTCTGAGTTTCACTGCTCCAAATACTTATGTAAACAATCCACGAGCATAACTTTGCTCCAAAGTGTAAGTCCCTACAACCCTCCCCAAGGCCTGTATTTATATGGGTGAAATAAGGCAGTTCTCGAAGGTTGGGGAAGTTGTAGCAGTTAGGGAGATTAAGTAAAATGACTTAACTAAACTCCCATTAGCGCGTGATTTTGTGTTTTCATGTTAAGAGGCACATTCGCGGGTATGTAGTAGAGCAACCTGCGAATGATTCGTGACTCTGTATAAGCGCAACCCGCGAATACAAGGATTCGCGACTTTCTGTAAGGGAGACTCGCGAATGATGCGCGAGTTGTCTAAAAGGAGAGTCACGAATACATCCCAACATGGCTAAATGGCAAAGTAACTAGCTGGATGAAGGTAGAATGTATTTCATGACAAGCCAAGCTATAGTGTTAAGAGCAGACCTCTATCCATAAGTGTCCTTTTGTGTGCCGACATGAGGGATATCAGCACTCGGACGAAGAGGTGCCACTCAGGTGTATAACATCTAGACCGTAGAACTAGGATACATGGACGACGGAGACCAAGGAAACATAAATAGAAAGATTAAGTGATAAAATACAAAAAAAGTAGTTTCCAATTTCCGCGTTCCGAACTTCAGAAGTCGAAAATCGAGAAGTAAAGATTCGATGCACAAACATGTGACTGTTCCGCTTTCCGAACTTGGAATGGGAAAGGGCGAAAATTAGAAAATTGATTAATCATAAGTGTAAAAAGTGATATTGTCGACTTCCGAAATGCAAAAATTGGAAGTCGAAAATCAGTTTTATCATAAAAACCTTTGGATACAAAGCCTGTGGATTTGTGTGAAGCGATCTAGGTAATTGTTACTATAATTCTAAGTTTTTTTAAAGGTTTTTTATTATTATTTAAAAAAGACAGAGAGAGTGGGAAAACATGGAGAGAGAGGAGGGAGAGAGAAGGTGGGAGAGAGAGAGAGAGAGAGAGAGAGAGAGAGAGAGAGAGAGCGAGGAAGCATAGATGAGAGAGGCAGGGGGGAGAGAAACATTGATCCTCTGTTGATGTATTTAGTCATGAATACATGGATGATGGAGACCAAGGTGGCACAAATAGAATGAGTAACTGATTAAATACAAATAATTGTAGTTTCCCATTTCCACGTTCCGAACTTCGGAAGTCGGAAATTGGGAAGTAAGATTCAATGCACAAACATGTGATTGTTCCAGTTTCTGAACTTAGAATGGGAAATGGTGGATATAGGAAAACTGACAAATCGTAAGTGTAAAAAGTGATCATGTCGAATTCCGTGATTCGAAAATCGAGAATATCATAAAAACCTTTAGATACAAAGCCCATGGATTTGTGTGAAGTGATCTAAGTAATTGTTACTATAATTTTAAGTTTTTTTAAAGGTATTTTTATTATTATTTAAAAGAGAGAGAGAGAGAGTGAGGGAAAAAGAGGGAGAGAGAGGAGGGAGAGAGAGGAGGGAGAGAGAAGGGCAGGGAGAGAAACAGGCAGGGGAGAGATAGAGAGAGAGGGAGAGAGGCAGGGGGGAAGAAATACGTTATTCCTCGGTTAATGTATTTAGTCATGAATGTCTTGAGGCAAAACCTCATTTGTAAGTTGGGTCATTAGTACCCACACAAGTATTAGTAAAATGTAATTTTCAGTCTCCCAAGATAAGTAAAAAATATTCAATTGCGAAAAGGCTCAATATTACCCTCTCGACATTTCTTTGCACCTCTCGGTGCAAATGCTAATATTTAAAATGAATGAGAATGTGAGGAACTTTAAAAAATATTATTTCTTTTTATAAAGTTTAACATATTTTGTAACATTAAATTTTAAATTTTTTTTCAAAGTGAAAAACATATTGCAATTTTGAAGATGAACAAAATACAAAACTTTGCTTTTGTTAATCATTCTTTGGCTAGAGCACCATATATATATGAAAAATGTGAGAATGATTGACAAAGTAGACCACTATGGAAAAAGAAAAGTAATGAAATCTTTGAAGATTGAGCTAAACGTGAACAACCTAAACAAAGACGATGGTTTAAAGCTTAGTGAAATTTGGTGACCGCTAATCATTGTTGGATTTTCCACCACTCCCATCATCCACCACATCTCCCTCACTTCCTCCCTCTCCTCGCAGCCCTAGTACCTCCCCTTTCTTCTCCGATCCCTCTCTCCAAAAGTCTCCGTCAATTTTCTCAGCCACTACACCCTCCTCCCCTTCCACTCTCCACCTGAACTCCATTTGTTTCGAGAACGTGACTGTCAGGAAAAAAAACAAGGAAAAGAAGGGTCAGTCTGGGGATCTCTCCACAACCTCTTCTCCTTATATCCCCCTCTCGGTTCGCATCAAAGATGCTGTAAGAGGGTTCTCTCCTCGGGGACTCAAAGCATCACCTCCCCTCCATTTTGTTCCTTAATGTTGATCCTTTCACTAAATGTCAAAGGTCTGGGAGGTAAGACCAAACAATGTAGCCTTCGTTCTCTTTTCCTTTCGATTCATCTGGACATGATACTCTTACAGGAGACTATGTGCAGCACCTATCCTTCTCTCCTTGCTTTCTCTAAGCTCTTACCCAGCTGGAAATTCTGTGCCATTAGTGCATCTGGCCTCTCGGGAGGGTTACTGACAGCTTGGAACCCTCACCGAGTTAGATGTCATGCATTTGAGACTATCACAGGTATCCTTGTCAAGGTCAACTTTCGTGGTATGAATGCACCCTTAGACATTCTCAATTGTTATGGCTCATACAGGAATCGGGATATTTTCTGGGAGAGGGTTCATAGGGGGGGACTTCTCAATTCTCCAAACCTGATTTTGGGGGGTGACCTTAACTTAACCATGAGAGCTTCGGAGACTTGGGGGAAGAAGGTTGTTATAGACCCTCTCTCTTCGCATTTCAATCTCCTTTTTGTCTCTATGGGGCTTGTGGATATTGCTCCTCCCAGTGCTGGACCCACTTGGAGGAATGGCAGGGTAGGTGACGAAGGTATCAACAAAAGATTAGACCACTTCTTAATTGCTTCTTCATTGATCCCTTCCCTCCTGGTTCACCGTGTGTGGACTCACCACACTGATATTTCTGACCACCATCCGATTTGCTTTGAGTGGAATAAGTCGATGGGGTCCTGTAATTTCCCTTTCAAATTTAATCGATCTTGGAATAATGATCTGGACTTCATAACCCGGGTCTCCAAGAGATGGTTTGAGCTGACTCCTCCTTCATATGGCACTGATTTGGACCTCCTTACCCACAAACTCTGCTCTCTTAAGAAGGATTTCGAAGGTTGGATCAGGGAAAAAGGCTCCTTTTTGGAGTCTCAGTCTCATAGGTTGGATATGGATATTTGCACTATTCTCACTGGCTGGGCCTATGGTATTCTCTCCTAAGAGGAACAGTTGTCTTTGTCTCTGCTTCGATCCAAGAAAAAGAAACTGTTGGACCACATCCTTCTGACCTAGCAGCTTAAAAGCCGTACTAAGTGAGCTCTTTATGGGGATTATAACACCATGTTTTTTCATGCATTGGCTACTGGAAGAAGGAATCAGAATACTATTTGGTCTCTTATGGATGAGGATGGAAACAACATTGAGGATGAGACTTCTCTTAAGGAGATGGGACAGATTCATTTTCCCCATATTTTCAGTGATGACAAGCATACCTGCTTGCTTGAACAACTTAGGGTTGTCATGCTTTACCCCAATATGATCTCTCATGAGGATGCCCCTTGTCTCACTCACCATGTTACTTTGTCTAAAGTTGAAAGTGCCTTACACTCTTTCAAAAAAGATAGGAGTCCCGGTCCTGATGGCTGGCCTACCGAATCTTACCTTCACTTCTTTGACTTACTGGGTGAAGAATTATTGTCTACTATTGATTATGCTAGGGTTTCAAGATGTATTCCTCCCTCTCTAAATTCTACCTTCCTTGCATTGATCCCGAAAAAGGAAAAGCCTCTAACCTTCGCTGATTTCAGGCCTATCTCCTTGTGCAATCATTTATACAAATTGATTTCGAAGGTTAAAGCTGTAAGGCTTAAGCCTTTTTTGGACTCCCATATATCCAAAGAACAATATGGTTTTCTCAAAAATCGACAGATTGTTGAACCTATTGGCATTATACAGGAGACTCTCCACACTATGAAAACCAAGAAAACTAGTGCTCTCATCCTTAAATTGGATTTGGTGAAGGCTTTCGATAGAGTAAACTGGTCCTTCATTTGTCTCATTCTGATCCAAATTGGGGTACCTCTCCTGGGGGTTAACTAGATAATGGGATGCCTCGCTTCAACAAATTTTGTTGTCCTTATTAATGGCACTCCCTCGAAGTTATTTAAAGCCTCTAGAGGTATCAGACAAGGCTGTCCCTTATCCCCTTGCTCTTCATACTTGTTATTGAAGGGCTTAGCCTCTTGATCATAGATGCAAGGGATCATGGTCTCATGAAAGGTATTAAAATCTCTTCTACTCTTGCCCTTACACATCTCCTCTTTGTGGATGATGTGATCATGTTGGGCACTGACACTTTAACTAAGTGGATTACTTTCGAAGTTATATTAAGTACATTCTGCAAGGCATTCGGGATGTGCATTAGTTTGGACAAATCATGCTTTCTCTACAACAATCTGGATGTAGATATATCCACAGACATAGCTCGGGTTCTGCCCTACAAAATGGAACCTATTGTCTCTAGTTTTAAGTACCTCGGTTATTATCTCAAGCCTCTGGGGTATAAGATCAATGATTGGAATTGGCTGATCCAGAAATTTGAAAACAGAATCTTTCACTCGTCACATAAGCTTCTCTCACTTGGTGGCCGTTTGATCCTCGTGCAGGCTGTGTTGTCAAGTATCTTGGTCTATTGGTTGGGCCTTGTCCCTATTCCAGTATCTGTTTTAATTAAACTCAGAAGTTTAACTTTTTCCTTTTTATGGGGCTCTACAGGTAACAAGCACAGGTACCATCTGTCCAATTGGCAGCACCTCTCCTGGCCAGAAGAGAATGGGGGATGGGACATCAAGAATTTGCATTGGTTCAACATTGCATTAAGATTACAGAATTTTTGGATGGTTCTTCAGAATGATGGATTATGGCATCATGTTCTTATCAACAAATATTTTAATAATCTCTCGGTTGTGGCCTGTTTCAAAGGTAAGAACTTCAATTCACAAGGTGTTTCTGTTATTTGGAAGGGGTTCCTGCTAACCCTCCCATTGCTTGGTAGAAGACTTGCTTGGCAGGTGGGAAATGGACATGATGTCCTTATAGGCATTGATCCTATCATCGGTGTATCAAACTCGTACTCATTGACAATTGGGTTTCGAGAATTCTTAGAGGATCTGGATATTACCACCCTCTCCCAAGCACGTAATTCCCTTCCAGGTATACACCATTACTGGTACACGACTGAGGATCTTTGCGTTGTTGGGGATTGGAAAACTACTTGGGATTCTTTCACGATGGGTCTGGAATTTGGTGGTATTCGACTCAATTCACAGTTCAATACTCTAATTTGGGCACACAATAAGCATGATGGCTTTGTATCTGCAAACCTGGTATATGATAGCATTGTCCAATCTTTTAATCCCCCGACTGGTAGCAAACTTCTTCCTCTCATCTGGTGTGGCACTCTGCCCAGAAAAATTAGTTGTTTTGTTTGGCTGGCTTTGATGAACAAATTACTCACTTGGGATAACCTCCAGAAAAGAGGCTGGACCTAGCCTAGTATTTGTGCACTCTATAGTGCGGATGAGGACAGTGTTCAACATTTATTTTTTCACTGCTCTGTTTGGAAGAATGTACTCTCTCTCCTGAGTGATCATCATCATATTACACCTTTCTTCCAGTCTGATAATCTCTCTGCGTTTCTGGAAAACTGGACTGTCAGCTTTTCTAAACACTCAGCATGTTGGTTTCTTCCCTTTCACACCATGTGGGTTATATGGAAAGCAAGAAACTACAGTATTTTTGAAGGGAAAAAGCTGTCTGTCCTTAGCTTGATCCAACAGATTTCATACTCCTCGCAGATGTATTGTCCTCCTGCAAAAAAGGAAAAAAAATCAAGAGCCTTGGGTCCTGGCCCTGATCTTGCCTATCCTTGTGGATTTTTTGATGGGGCATCTGCAAAAAATGTTGGAGGAGTTGGTTTCTGCCTATACTTGAATGAGTCACATTCCTTCGAGTTTGCTTTGGGGGCGGGATTTTGCACCAACACTAAAGCATAATTGGTAGGGCTTTGGGCTCTTTTGCATACAACCCAAATGATGGGGATTCCCACACTCAAGGTATTTGGCGACTCTTCAGTCATCATTAATTGGGCAAAGGGTACTACTGCCCTTTCTCCACCTGAACTCCATCACTGGTGTAGGGAGACTAGAAAGCTCTGCTCTCGCTTTCTAGAGCTGTCATTTTGCCATATCTATCGTGAACACAATCTGCTAGCAGACCGCCTTTCTAAAACTGCTCTTTCTTTGGCTCTGGGATTTGGTTGTTACTCTGAATTTTTTGATGGCCTTTTGGCCTCTCATGACAGTTTCAAGCTCATTTGAGCTGGTGCTGGAGCTTGTTCTCCCTATTTCTCTTGCACCTTTTCTTTGTTTTGTAAGGAGCGGGCTCCTTTAGATTGCAGTTCTGTTCTCTTTTGTCTATGGTAGATATGGTTTTGAGTGACAGTATTTACTGATGGGTACTTTGATATTGTTGGATAAGCACTTGGACCTCCCCCTCTGGAGCTCAGTTGAGTTGTGACTCCTTCTTGGTGATAAGCAGTATGTTACTTATTAGATCCACTTCTTTGATTGTAACCCATATTTTGGGCTGACACTTCAGATGCCCTTTGATTCTAATGAATATCAAGGACATACGTTTTTCTTTCTGAAAAAAAAAAATCTTTGCATTGAAAAATCATTAAAATAAGCAACCTGCCTAACTTAGTAATGATGTTTGTTTTATGGTTTCATTTAACTATTTATATGAAAGTCATTTCTTGCTATTTGATGAGCCTTTTCAAAAGTTTTAAAAAACGATCTCGATAAAAATGGAAATGTGTTGAAACATTCAATTTTAAAACACATAAATCTTAGATATAAAAAAATACTTCTTATTGAAGTAGAACAAAAGATACATTCTTCATATGCTTACAACAATAAACGTTAAAATTTACACATTTTATAACATATGGGAACATTTTTATTCTTATTTCCCTACGTTATATTTATAAAAAATTGATAAAATAATTTCCCATTTGAAAATGGATATTAGATAAATTATTTTATTTTATGTGAAATCAATATTACAATTTCTCATTAATAAATAAAAAATATAAAGGGCAAACAAAAATTTGCCATGTCATCCTACGTAATGAAATGAGATGATGCCATTGCCATCTCATGTAAGGACATTTATCTATTATACCTAGTGCAAGGGACAGGAGATATAGTATATACCTTTTATTCTCCGCTAACAGATTTCGAAAGGAAATGACAAATCTAGTGTTCTCTATGACTATCTTATAGTGTAAATTAATTGAACGAGTTGTTTAAAGAGGGGATTTTTTGACTTTTTTTTGGCTGGTTTTTACCAGTTTTTTGCCATGAATTTTCACGGAATTTTCAAAAATATTAAAAAACATTGCTAGATTTTACAAAGTGTGAGTGTTAGGGTTTTCCCTTGTGACTTGATTTTATTTATGAGCTTAAAAATGTTCAACAAACAACAAAAATTACAAATTTTGTAGATTTAAATTCACTTAATTCAAGCAGAAAATCAACTTGAAAGTCAAAAAGTCCCCTAGTTAGACAACTCCTTAATTGAATACAAGGGTGTCATGGTCAAATATCTTGTTGTCCAATATGAATAAAGAATTTGGATAAGGATATATAATTCTACGGACTCTGAGTTGTCCTATGTGACAGTTTAAGGCAAGCAAGACCACTAATGCATTTTTTATTTTGACTTCTCTGACATAGAAGAACAACAAGTAGATAAGCTATACTTTACATTACATTACTTGGGATTGCCACGTTGAAGTAGATAAGCTATAGTTTATCCATTACATTACTTAGGGATTGCCACGTTGGCGTTCATATGGCTTGCCATTCCTAGCCATTTCCATTGTGTTCAAATGGATAAGACTTTCCCGTTCTTCGCTTTGTTAGGAGATTTGACTTGGTTTGTATTTCATGTGCATATATGTTAATTCTTAAGGATTTCATGGAGGCCAAGAGGTTAGAAGGAGGCACGAGAAGTGTAAAGGATAAAACATAATAAAAGATATAAAGGTAAAAAATAATATATATTTATTTTGTTTGAAGAGTGTAGATTGATTGGTTATATTGTGTATTGTTAAGGTATTACTTGCGATGTTATATGTTCAAACTTGAGCTTATCCATGCCTAATGTTGATGGACTATATAGATGCACCTAGGGGTATAATGGTACTAGATGGAAATTGACTCTATGACGCGAGTACAACCGTCTTAGTTGTTGATTTATATATCTTAATTCTTATCCCTATATATATATAGGGGTAAGAATTATATCTATACATGTATGAATCGACAACTAGGGCGAGGCTTGTACTCCCGTCACAGAGTCAATTTCCATCTAGTACCATTATACCCCTAGGTGCATCTATATAGTCCATCAACATGAGGCATGTATAAGCCCAAGTTTGAACATATAACGTCATAAGCAATACCTTAACAATACACAATTTCACCAATCAATTTACACTTTTCAAACAAAATAAATATATATTATTTATTACCTTTATATCTTTTATTATGGTTTATCCTTTACACTTCTCGTGCCTCCTTCTAACCTCTTGACCTCATATATATATAGTCCATCAACATGAGGCATGTATAAGCCCAAGTTTGAACATATAACGTCATAAGCAATACCTTAACAATACACAATTTCACCAATCAATTTACACTTTTCAAACAAAATAAATATATATTATTTATTACTTTTATATCTTTTATTATGGTTTATCCTTTACACTTCTCGTGCCTCCTTCTAACCTCTTGACCTCTCATATATATATATATATATATATATATTTAGTATTATTGATATAACATTGTGACCATTTATTAGACATTGTTAAACTTAATTTATTTTGTATTATCATATTTATGGGTACAAATAGATACAAAGAAATTAACAAATAGACATGCTTCAAGTCAATTTGGGAGTTCTTGACTAGAGGGTGTTTTGTAAGTTTATTAATATAGGCTTATTTATTATGCTGATATACTAGTTTAATATATGTCATAATTAAATATTGTTTTCTCAGTATTTCTCTTATTGCATACATTTAAATGACTATAGTCATGTGCTCACCAACAAAGAATTAACGTCATGATGATGGTGTATGCCATAAGTATTGGTTATGAAAGAATGGTGGAATAATTGCATCCCATGCATGAGGTAATTAATTATCAATAATGTGTTTACTTTTTAACTTATATATTGTTGGATTGGTTCGTTTATTGATTATTATATATTATATTCTTCTATGCTGATGACCACGAGGATGAATTAGAGGGATCGGGGGTATTGACAACCATTTAACCTATAAGTTTTTTTAATCACATAATGTTTAAAGATTGTATATTATTTTAATGAATTCACGTTCTTCTATTATGCTTTTACTAAGTGAGAGGGGTGGTAGCAACTAGGTAGAGACCCGTGCTCTATATTTGTTTCATGAGAAAAAAAACATATTTTTTTCATGAAGAAATAAAATACATTCATCACGTGCATCAACACCTAAATCAAAAGTGTGCTTATAGGCACCCAAATATGATAGAGTATTCACAATTTCTATTGGCTAGAGTTCAAATAGATCATACACTATTTAATAATGTAAGTAGAAAATGTTCAGGAATAGGATTATGAAATTACAGTCTTCCTTATAGATAGTTTCAAATTAGAGTATCAGTCCCATACCTCAACAAAATTTGACCATAGGAAAAGACTTATGCTCTGTATATGGGATCATAAATATTGAAGACTTATTGTATTGACAAAGTGATGAGGTTTGGAGATTCTTTATTAGTGATTAAGAACCTTCGAAAAAAGCATAGTAGCAAAAGGACTCTTTAGAGCATAATCTTTGAACGAATTACTTGGAATTTGAACAATTTGTTTAAGGTTAGTGTCTTTCATGTCAAAAGGGATAATAACTTTATAGTCGATCGAGAAGCTAATGCTACAATCTATCTTGACAAGGGGATCAGGTAAAAATAGGGACTGCCCTAAATGGAGCCATATCCCCTAAGTTAATCATGATATTAAGCATCATTATGAAGTATTTTAATCGATTATTAACATATTGAGATCTGAAAGAAGGGCGGGACACTTGTATGCATCAACTTGACTCTTTCCATGCATGTCATATCATATTTAAGGCGTGTGGGGGAGCCATAACACCCCTGCATGCCTTGAGATTCCTCATACTTCAAGGTGAATTCTACCATGATTTCTCCTTTAAGGCTTTTATACACAGGCTATGATGCACATTTTGGGATATTTCTTGTTGGTTTAGAGGTTTCCATTGATTATTTCATCAACGAGGAGGGCATTGGATATAATAGTGTGTGTTAATGGCTAGCGATGGGAATTCTTTTGTTGCCTCTACTATTTAGTGTTTGATAGAGGTAAGGTTTGCTTCTATGTAGAGTTAGCATGTACACTATTGAATTGTTTGGACATGTTTTCACTTTTGCAGTAGGAATTTGTAGGCGAATTTCTTTCTTATAAAGGGTGGGTTGTGGTTTATTTTGGTCATGGACCTCACTTTGTGTTGGGGCAGTAGTGGCTAGGATTTATTTTGAATCTTTCTCTATTAAAAGACATATATTTAGGGTCTCTTTGCTAATGGACGCCCCCTAATATATCTTATGCATAAAGGATTGGAGAGATTAAGTGCATGAACAACCAACTTGATTGTATGCACGAAACTAATGACTATCTTAACAAGAATTTCGAACAACAAGAGAGCACATAAGAAAGGTTGGAAAACAAAGTAAAGGAGCAAGGTGGGCAGATTGGAAAATTAACCATTGATAGAGCTATGCATTTCACACTATGCTTGGGTTTTCCCATGGTTCTCATTCAAATTCAAGACACCACGAGTTTCTTTTGGATTTAAGCACATGGAGGATGGAACATTTAAACAAAAAAATATGGCTATAATTTAGTAACCACCCTCTGAGGATGCACTTGGGATAGGTCAGGGAGATCATTTCATGGAGGAAGGCCATAGTGACCATCATTTTATTTAGCTTGTATTTCATATGTTTTCTACATGTATTTTGTCGTTAGGATAGTCATAAGACATTACAATTTTAGGCTTTGTAAATATGTAATTTTTTTATTCTTTTTGTACAAGTTGTGGAATATTTTTGCGTGCATGGTTAGAATATAAGAACAATTTTGAACATGCATTGAACTAATTGTACTATTTAGTTTTTTGGATTTCATGTCCCCAGTGGCCTTTGTGACATATCGTGACCACATGGGATATTTTTCTTTCTTTCTACTTTTGATACCAAGACATTACTGTCTAGAATACTGAGTTATTTCACTGTGTAACAACATAACCCACATAATCTCAATTCACTACTTGCGGCCTGGCACACATATTCTCTAGTTCATATGCAATACTGCATGAACTAATTTGACCTTACGCACTCTATGCCTGTCAATTTATTTATCACACAACTATATTGTGTGCACGGAACCCGAACACCATGCGATCCATTATGCATCTGTCTTTAATCTCGCCATGACTACCACCATAGAGGTTAACCACCCCGTGGACAACTTAGATTGCAGTGACTAATTCACTAGCTTCCTGCAAAGTTAGCTCTATATGCATAGATGGCTTCTTAAATAAATCATACATTTAGATGCAAACATTCATAAGGCACATTCTCATATATACATTAATAGATATCCAAAATTAGATTACTTGTAGCTAAGATATTTATAATCATAATCATTATATACAACATGGATATCATGATTCATTTAAATCAACCTTCATACAATGGAAATGAATAACAACAAGGAAACATCACATAAAACTTATCTTGAATGAATCTTCTGCGAGCAAATGAATGTGCAAGAGTAATGTTCCACCCAATCATAGACAGTCTGTCTAGCATATACTTTTTCTATTATGAGGCCACCCAGGCGCTAGACATGATTACCTTAAGGAAAGGGGAACTATCCAAAGCTCTCTTCCACAGTCAAATAGGCACAATGCCACAACCACGATAGCCTTTGATGGATTAACAAGCTGTTACAGTAATACATACACAATTCTCAAACCAAGCCAACCTATGCTAGGGTAGTAGGATTTCTAGGTGCTAGAGGGGAAATGCTAACTAATGACTCATTGATGACTTATAGGCACCTTGAGCATACTTGGTTTGGTTGGGGTTGACAATACCCACCCCACAAAACACCAAGACGGTACCCCTTCATTGCTTAATGGTCCCTCAATCGTCACCTTCCTCTAGGTGCTATACCAACATGTGCATATAAAAACCACCCAAACCCCACTATTCCACCATGAGGTCACAACCTTCACTAGTCTCTTATCTAGATCCACACTCAATACCATTATGGCAATCAATACCAACAATCGACCTCATGTAGACTCGCTTAGTTTGGGGTCCATAGTACCTGCCCCAAACAACATCACATGGGTGTTATTCCAATGTGTGCATAGAAAGACCACCCAAAAACCACTTTTACATTGGGAGTTCATGCAACCGCTATTGGATCTCAACCCACCCAGGGATCAACACTTTATTCACTTCTCAGGGATTATAACAAATCAAGTAGGACAAACAATCAAAAATATTTTTTACCTCTAGAACCATAGATGCCTTGTGCAAACTAGGGTAGCTTGGGGTCCATAATACCCAACCCACACAACACTAACAAGGAACCCCTTCACCACTGAACGGTTGCTCAAGTGTCACCTTCCTTTAGGTGCTATACCAATGTGTGTGTATAAAGATCACCCAAAGCTTGGATCATTTTCCTACATGATCTATTTTCCCAAGGCTTACAAATATAGACTGTGCACATCCAATGGATCCAAGAAATCACTTCAGTCATTGTCCAACATATCACTCTACTATAACAAGACTCATAGGAAACCATAATCGAGATGACTCAACATCAATGGAACATGACTTCTTAGGTGTGTGACTGAGGATTCGTGATGCTTCACCACTATGTTAGTCCGAATCATACTACTTTTGGGAATAGACTCTATCACATAGGCCTTCAACACAAATTTAGGATGCTCAATATCAAGCTAAGAAATGGGTAACTCGATATCACTATGCTGTCTAGATCATAATAGTTGCATTCCCCAATTTCCTCTTTGATTTATAGTCATGACCATAATCTTGAGCTTAGATCCACTCTTTGCTATGTCATTATTTAGGACTGACCTCCTCTCAGGAAAGGGTCGGCTATTTCTCCTCAAATCATAATGGATAGATTCGTCGATGAATGGATGAGTGAAGAATAATCAATTGCACCCAGGGCAGGTGAAATAGATACACCCATAAAGGATAGAGTTACTTGACCACATAATCTCATTAACTGAAAGACAAAATCACTAACATGTTACTGTGTCGTTCCCCAACTGACAAGTAATTTAAGGATGGCATCAATGCAACTGATTACTTACCCAATAAGCGATCCCCATTCACAGTTATGTAGGGTGACTGACATTACTCGGTCAAAACTCTATCATAAGGAAACTCATACCCACACATTCCTTTCCTCAAGGCAATAACTATCTCATTAGTGATTGGCATGCATGAGTCAAACTTACATATGATGGCTCATCAATCCTCTCTAGGACACTTGGATCTCATCTATTGACTTCATGGATTCGATATGTCCCTCCCCAACCTTAGGATAATATTCCCGATGCTCTTGTTTCCTTTCACAATCAACTATGGATTTATTTATTATTAACATGAACTTGTACATCACATTTATGATACTAATGCACTTGACCAACACATGGGTCTCTAACCACATTACTTGCTAATATACACATATATATTCGGGATGTCCATGTTAGGGACTTTACCTTGATCTCCTTACCATGTTCCATTAATTACATCAACAATATTGGATCATTTGCATAGTTTATGTATAGTGTCAAAACTGGGGACATTACATTGGACTTCCAAAACCTTATTTAATATAATTCTCTACCCACCCATATGCGGGTGCCAGCATTCCCCATCGATAGTGCACTGCGCCTCGATCTAGGTGTCGACCGCGTGGCACCACGCATGTCGGTGCCATTAATCCTCCCATCTTCTCTTTACGGAATGGTGCAGGTGTCCATTCGTATTTTTTCAAGAGTCGAGCCTGTTACATCCACATTTACTTTGGTTTTGATGGCGGTAGGTCTGGATCATACAAGCTTTTAGATGATTCAGGAGAATTTGTTTAAGCGACAAGAGATGGGGAAGGGTTGTAGCATCCGACGACATTTTGGAGTGCAAGGTAGTCTTTTTCTTTGCGTTGTCTCTTCAGCTTATCTCGACTGTCTCTCCTCGCAACTCAAATGCCTCATTCTGCTACTGGTTTTGCAGCTCCACCACCCCGTCTGGTTGCATCTTCCAGCCCTAGTTTCGACTGTGTCAAGACAAAGAGGAACCCCTAGGAGGGGCAACATTGGTAGAGGAAAAACTCAGCGCGGTTTGAGCATGATGGTGGAGGAAGGGTATGAAGTTAGGATTTCTATGTCTGTCAGGGTCCCGATAGACGATAGGGAGGCCCGTTTGGTCAATGATCGACTTGATATAGGCAGAGGGGGAGGAAAAATCAATCACTACTGGCTCGTAAAAAATACGATGGGATTTTTAATGGAGGACATGCTAAGAAACTGGAGCTCGAATCACAATATTGTCCTCTCTGTCAAGGTAAACTAACCGACATGGACAACCAACTTAGTAGCTTGGATGCCACCTTTGCATGGAAATGCATGGAAAACATACAGAGACGGGATAACAACATGGAGGTGGGGTGTGGCAGTGGCACAGGTGGAAGTTCAATGGGTGGTTCGGTTCCGGTCCAAGAGGCCGCCACCAGCACTCCCTTTCCCATTCCGATCACCATTGAACCTTTGTTCAAACAAGTACGTGATAATGAAGGTTCAATCAATAAGTCTTCTCCGCCGCTAGCAAACAATCCTGCTACCAACTTTGAGGAGGGAGGATGGGGCTGCCCCATCCTGGAGGAGGACCCCCCTCCGTAACTCTTGGTCATGTGTCCCTTGACGGCTTGAGATCTCTCTGGTTCAGATTGCCATGTCAAGTTTTTTCGTTACAGTTTGTTTTTTAAACTTATGTTGTATACTTTGATAATTTGCAGAACTCGGAGGTATAGATCCAGTTTCTTATTTTCATGGTGTTCAATGCCACTAGTCTTTTACTGTTATAGTCTAACCAAAAGGATGTGCATTTTTGAATGGTTAGGGTGGTGGTTTCACTATCTTTGACCACCCCTGACTTTTCTCAGACATCTAATTATTGACTTCTCAGTTTAATAGAATTTGCAGCTTTACACAAAAAAATATAATTCTCTACCCGTTCTTGTTCAAAAAATGTTTTTATTGAGTGAGGATGAGGAGGATTAGGAGATGAACAAGCTGGAAATAATCCAATCAACTTGTGATGTCAAATTCATTTCATTCTCTTGTATTTGTAGCTATTTTTCATATAATATTGTATACACAATTGACATTTCCCTCGGGTGGCAATGCACCACTTGCTTATAGATATAAAAAATTACATGGTTATTTAATGTGTTAATTTTAAATTTCATTATATATATATGTGTGTGTGTGTGTGTGTGTGTGTGTGTGTGTTTTTCCATCCATGATATGAAATTTATTGAATTTTATGCAATAAAATTTCATAATCATGTTTATGGATACATGGTTTTCCTCTCTCATTTATTGAATGCTAGTGGGGTATTACATTTGTATATACGTGATTTTTGCGATTAATATGTTGTAAAATATGCTTATACTAATAATCAATCTCAACCATGTTTAAATATTTTAAAAATAATAATTACAATTTTTTATGATTTTTTTATTATTAGTAACTAACTTTTTATTACCATAATGAGTAATATATTTTTATATTAAAAAAGTTGAGTATCAGCTAGAAATTTACTTGCCAAATACAATGAAAAAACCTCTATCTTATGTAGAGTTTCATCACAAAACTTGTCCTCCGTATACATCCATAGAGCTATGGCTACTACCTTCACCAAGTAATTAAAACTATAAAGTCAAATATATTGTCCTATCATAAAAGCGCAAGTACAATACATTAAAACATTGGAAACTAGTAGAAAACATGGCGACTGTGGCCTTCCCCCATCTATTTCTCTTCCTTCTAAGATGTCTTAGTGCTTGGTGTTTCCAAAGTTTATATGGCAAGTTGTTGTACATTGTCCTCTTCCATCAACGTTGAACCCATTGAGTGAATAATCTGAGACCGTGTGCCTTTAGATAAACCCATAATGATGTTGAAGTGCATCTCTATATGACTAATAAACTTGTCTATTTTCCCTCTTGATCCTTAACTCTACTCTCTAAATGGTATTGTCTAGCATATTGCTACGCAATATGAGATTTAATGCCATTAATTGACCCCTTCATTCCATCAATTTGGGAGTTAAAGTGACACATCATCCTCTTTATCTCACAAATATCACTCAAAGCATCCCACTAACTTCTCCCTAAATGTCACTCAAAGCATCCCGACTAAACAAAACACAGAGAAGGTTGTTGATGGAGTTCTTATCTCTTTACAATGCCAAGGGAAACAAATATGCACCATCAGCTTCAGAACCCGCAACAACCAAAGCACCTGCTTCCTAGGCATTGAATCGGCCCTAGTATCTCTCATTAGAGATATCCCACCTACCAAAGGGGAACACAAAGGGTGAGCCATAAAGAAGACATCATTCAAGGGAAGAAGCACATGTGGGAGACAAGAACACGAGGGAGTGTTGTGGCTCCCTCACTTGCCATAAATTTCGATTATATGTGATCTTATGTGAATTTGGAATTATATGTGAATTGTTTGTGTGAATGATTAGTTATGAACACGGGGGCTAGGCACCATGGGATGGTTAATCCATGCATGCATAATTTTATATGATTAATTCTTTTAGTGCACTGAGCTTGCATTTTTACTATTTAGGGACTTCCATGGGATACCAACTCTATAGGGCTTAGTGAGTGGGTCTTTGAAGGCTAGATATTGAGGCCAAGATTCATAACTACCATCCATGGATAACTTAGCATGGAGCAAGTGTTGGTTGTTTTCCCTCTTCAAAAAGTCATTTTGCATCCCTCTTTGAAAATTCATAGGGGCACCACAAAATGAAACTATTGGAGCTTTTGGTTACATAGTAGTCTTGAAGTGGAGGATATTGGAAAAGTTGGTTGTAGAGCAATTGATGTAGAATATCTTGATATTTTTGGAGTTATTGAGTTTTCCATGCCTAGGACATGTGTCAATGGCATATTGGTGTAGGTTTTAAAATATGCCACGATGGAGGAGGACCTCTACAACTCTCGGTGAGTAGATCGTTGATTAAGTCCCAAATTGATGGTGGGAGTTTAATCGAGACTAGGAAAATTACACAAGGGATTATATGGGTGAGGTTGCGCATCAATTTCCTATTCATGTGGATTTTAATATGACATGATGGGGGAAGGGGGTCCTTATGACCCAGAACCTTTGGAACCTGGGGTCATTCATGATCATTTATTGGTTTGAGATCAATATGGAAAATAGTTTACAATATAGACAACCCTTTTTGGTGGTGATCAAAGAGACACATGGGACCTCCCTATTGGTGTAGGTTATAAACATGTGCACCGATGTAGAGCGATCTCACAGTTTTTAGAGATCCTAATCATTCATTGCATTCATGATTGATGGTGAGAAAGGATTTGGTGGGGGGGGAGATGTTATAGGTTTAGACCTATATGGTTGTGGCAGGAGGGGATATGCAACAATTCCTTATTGGTGTGGGTTTTAAAATTGCACAAGAATAGGAGGGCGTGTGATGACATCAAGTAATCATAATCATTAATGGCTTTTGAGATCTACAACCAAGGTTTCACTTGCCATCAAATGCTTGGGAATAAACCTCATGACTCTTGGGAACAAGAGGACACTTGACACACTAGTTACAAATTTGTATGCTTGAGGAAAGGGGTCACAGAACTCGTAACGATTGTAATGATCCATTAGTCTTGAGATCCATGTTTGGAAAAGAGCCTGGCATGGAATTGCTTAGAGTTTACCTTATAGGAGCATACCCATCATTTAATTACATGTCGCCATTTATAAGGATCCACATTTTTATTCTTATTTACATGTGTTATATTTTTAGTTTTTTTTATAAAATAATTTGTCATTTGATAATGAATAATTATTATGTGAACACAATATTACAATTTCTGATAAAAAATATAAGATACTTGAACAACAAAGCCTAAAAAGAAAGTGTCATGTCCTCTTAGGTAAGGTAAGGGCATTCTGACGATGCCATTGTCATGTTAGGTTAGGACATTGTAATGTTAGTTAAGGACTATAAGGAGTATGGATTTGTCTTTCCCTCCTCGCCTTGTGATCCTTTCTAGTTTGTCCATGTCTAAGACAACGATTTCCACTTCACCAGACTTGGTGCAAAGGACATAAGATATAGTATATACCTTGTTTTCTCAGAGAAGTGGTCCTCACCTTATGGTCCTTTCTAGTCTATCCATGTGTTTTGTAAAGCTACAAGTTGTCAAGATGCAAGTCGTCCATGTCTAAGACAACGATTTCCACCACTTCGCCAGACTTGGTGCAAAGAACATAAGAGATAATATATACCTTGTATTCAGAAGTGGTCCTCACCTTGTGGTCCTTTCTAGTCTATCCATGTGTGTTGTAAAGCTGCAAGTTGTCAAGATAATACATTCAAAGCGACCAAAGAAAGGACATGTTTGGAAGATAGGAATATAGGCCTTTGTAAGAAAGGAGTACAAACCTTCACCTCGCTGCAAAGAAACGAACATACGTGTCATGGTCGATTATCTAGTTGTCACTACTTTGGATCAGGGAATAAAGTTCTAGATACATGTAAATTGTCTTAAGTGAACTTAAAAGGCAAACAATATTACTCATGCATTCGTGATTGTGACTACTAGGTAAAGACTATTATCCAATGTTGCATTCGTGATTGTGACTACTAGGTAAAGAATATTATCCAATGTATGCATACCTTTTTCTTTGTGGCAAAAGGTAGCGTACTCTTGTGTAAAATTTTTGAAATAATCTTTGATTTTAATTTTAGGGGGGAAATAATTATTAATTTTATTTATTGGAAACTAAATTTTGTGAAAAAGAATGATTTAATTTTAGGGGGAAATGATTTTTAATTTTATTTATTTGAAAATAAAATTTATTTGCTTTATGTTTTAAAAGTAAGATTTTCTAAATTGTGATTTATTGAAATAAGTTGATGAGATTATTATTATTATTATTATTATTATTATTATTATTATTATTATTATTATTATTATTATTGTCACATTTATTTGTGTAAAAATATAATAATAAGAAAACTTTAGAATTTGTAATGTATAAATCAAAATTGAAATGATGGTGGCTTTGAGTTGGACACAAGGATGATGTTAAGGTTTGTACTAGTGAGTAAGGTAGTGAAGATTGTGATATGTCCATCATAATTATCATTGTTATCCACACTTTAAGTTGGTGATAGTTGAAAAACCTCTTCTTCCTAGAGGAAGAAACCATTTGATAGAGGAAAACAAGGAAAGTGAAATATTTGGTGTTGAATGTCTAGTATTATTTATTTCTTTCCTACATATCTTATATGGAATTGAGACAGTAAAAAAGGAGAATAGAGTGGCTTGAAGGAGATCAATGGAAATTGCAATATAATTTAATATTTTCATAGAAATCTATCACAAATTGGCAACTCAAATGTGCATTGGCCCAAGCAGAGCATGAGGAATTGCCTTAAATTAACAACTATATCATGCAAGCAAGAGAGGCTAGGAGCAAATTATCATCAAGACGAGGACATCATTATTGTTCTTCGGAGCAAGAGGGTTCAACTTTAACATCGTTTTTCAACACAAATTATTTAGCCAAAACCACTTCTCAAATTGAGAATAGGGATGAGAATACTAAGACTTATGCATATTGAACCAGACCCATAGTATCAAGCCATTTTAACCTTAGAGGAGAACATTCCATTAAAATGGATTGATACTACGGGTCTAGTTCTCCTCTATGTTCAAGCCGTTTTACATGTTGATTTTGATAATGAAGAAGTCTTGAACATTCATTGCTTTGTTTTACATGTTCAAGCCCAATTTAACTTGATGCCCTATAATAATTTAGGAGAAGTAGAGTTCCAAAGCAACATAAGAACATATAATTTCCAAAATGAAAGAACAAGATTAGACCTAAAACAAAATGTTAATCATACATATCATAATTTCTTCAATGAGTTGAATTTCCAAGCTAATTCATCCACAACATAATTTATTCACTAACTTGAATTTCAAAGCTAATTCATCAACATCTTTTGAACAAGGTAAACCTTCATATATATATATATATTTGTTTTTTTATGATTTTCTTTGACTCTTCATGTCTTCCTTTCAACAAAAAAAAAAGCTAGGAAATTCGATAGTGTTTGCTTCTAGTTTTCCTTGACATCGTTGAACTTTGCAACCTACGTTTTTGTTGAAGTAATCCTCAAAACAATTTCCTAGTAAGGAAAATGAAACACGTTAGAGATTTGGTCAAATGCTCAAGTACATTTCTTGGGCTTGAAGTCTTCGATTTATATATTTACTTAGTCTTTAAAAACTGTTTACAATATTGCAAAGAATAATGTCTTCTAGTTTATTTAAGTAATTTGTTCTTTCATTTCAACCTTTTCTAAATAACCTTCTTTGTTGTTGGAGGTATTTTATTTGGAAAGTTCTTTAAACTTGATATTAGGGTAGATAAGAATTTCTTGATATCCATACAATTTCCCTTAAAATACGCAAATCCTTAACAAATGCCCAAAGTTACCTCCCAAAAATGTTCTCAATTTTCTTGTTTCCAAAACTTGAGCCCGCTACTTGAGATATCTTTGCAATTGTACTTCTTGAAACAAATGGAACAAATGAGAGTAAATTAATGATTTTATGGGAAAATAATTCCCAATTTTCATTGTAATCTTGCTTTGTTCTCCTTGTTTACTAATTGGTTGATTCCCAGGGGATTTTTCTAGGGATGAGTCAACACTTTCTTAGAATATTGAAACAAATTCCAATATGCACTAATGCCACACAACTTTGTCTCTAGTGAGAATACTTTATTTGTTGGAAAACACATAATACAACAAAGAGCAATTGGTTTCTTTTTCAACAATTCAAGAAATGGTATTGGTCACTGTTCACATTGTTGAGAGCACACATCTTCCTTTGAAGTTTCGTTTGAGTACAAAATTAAGTTGGTTTCTTGGACACCAAAATCTATCCCTTCATTTTCAACCATGACACCATCAAGGCTAAGAATTTGAACTCTTTAATTATCACAACATAGGAAATTACATAGATCTAGTTTTGAGAGCAAACATCATTTGAACTCTTCAAAAGCACTTGGTTGCTTCTTGTTTCCATATGTCAACCAACATAACATGCAGCCTTATAAGCTTGCATGATTGTTACATCAAGCAGAGCAAAATCTGGTTGTGATTGAGCATGGACATACATTGAATGAATTTTTCTTATGTGAATTCAAAGTATTATATTGAATTTTAAAATACTATTGTCCAAAAAAATGTTTCTAACAATAAAACATTGTTTTTGAATCCTAAGGTATTAACTAATTGTTATTAAATTGAATATGTTTTGGTACACTATTATGTTTTGTAGTTTGATGTTTTATGGACATCTATTTACTTGTAATAACATTTTTTATCACCTGAAATTCGCACACACGTGGCATTTCAATGATTATTAGAGGAAGGCATCATTGACATATAACCAACATAGGTTCTATATAAGCAAGAGAAAACATAACCAACATAAGTTCTACTTTGAAGGCAACACTCTTGAAGAAGTGGTAGATTACAAATATCTTGGGATTGACTTCAACAAAAATTTAAGTTGGGAAGGCTGCAGGAAAAAAAGAATTTTGGGAGGTTGGAAAGAATTATACGCCTTTCAAAATAGATGCAGAGAAGCAGAGCTATGGGATTGGAAGACTACACACACTCTTTTTGGGTTGTTAGTGATCCTGGTTGTTCTCTATGGGTGTGAAGTGTGGGCCAACAGTACCTCTGACTGACAATGGCAACAAATGGAGAAGATTAAAAATCGCTTGATTATCAACAAGTTTAAAATTAAAATCCCAGTCCCCTATGATATCATGCTTAGTGAAGTGGGGGCAGCCCCCATTGAAGCAATTGCTATGGTGCGACTCATAAGATATCTAAAAAAATATTGAGCAAATGGAAGACGATAGATGGCCTAAGGTTGTCTTCAATGACATATTATGTAAAAGAAAGAAGACTTGGATGCAGAAAAACAACAAATGGCTTAGTAAATGGGATATTTACCTGAACACATGTCCTACAAACAGTAAAGAGATAAAGGCCTTTGTTATCGACAAGTTCCACAAGCGAATTTGGGGCAAAGGGATGGGGATAAAGCAAAAGTACTATATCAAAGATTTTAATCCCACCTACAACCATCATCAAAAAGATTATATAGGGGCTAATATATCATGGAGGGCCAAAATGCTTATTGCTCAACTAAGAACCAATTCCCACGAACTACGTTGTGAAACTGGATGTTGGAAAAGACTAAAGGAAGCTTGGGAAGAAAGAGTGTGTACTTTTTGCACCTCCAGAAAAGTGGAAATAGAAAAGTATTTCATTTTAGAGTGCGAGGCCTTCAAGGACAGTAGAGACAATTATGTGAATATCTTGACAACTAGTTCTTGGGTTGATTTATTCAATGAACAAACCGTGGTGAAATTGGGGGAACTCATCATCAAGCTGAACAAGAAAAGGGTGGAAATGCAAAATCAGCAAGCAAGACAGTCTATCTCATAGGCTATTTTTAGCCTTGCAAACATTAACATAATTTCTTCTTCTTCTATAACATGAAACTCATAAGACTTCATTATCAAAATCAACATGTAAAACAAAGAAACAAATGAAGAATTCCACTTTGGGCCAATCACGTGGGTTTGTTAAAATAAACCCATGTGGCACACAGGTCTATCAAAGGAAACATGTGTGATATCATGTGGAAAATTTCTTGAAACCCACATTACCACGTGAGTGTTTTGACCCAAGTTCGCATGGTCAAAGCATGCAGGGATTTCACCAACATGCCACACTACTGCATGGAAATTTTCAATAATTTTCACATAGATAAATAGTGTGACCCAAATCACTTAGTCATCGCGTGGAGCAGTACCCTCTCCAATGAAAGACCACATGGATTTCCTGTGTGGGATATGCACAACACAACTACATGTCTGGGCGACTGTTAGTACATACAATTGCACGATTTCATCCATGGGGACATGATCTCACATCTAGTGCGGTGCACATTTGTCTAAGTAATTATTGTATTGTTTCGTGTGATAAATCCTCTAAAATATAGACGATTGCATAACAATCCCTTGCTGGCTTCCATATGGCAATAGAGGTAAGCTAAGAAAAAATGGAAATAGAAAAAAATGGTGAGAAGGTGACATTCCCTTTCCTAGAGATTAGAAAATCGTTAGTCCAATCACCTATAATATGCGAAAAAAGGATTTGACAATTACAACTTGAATGGTAAAAATATTTTTGAAATGTGAGCCTACCTTTATTTTTATCCATTTGACCCAAACTTCAACTATCTTGTTTAGGAGATCCATAGATTCTTTCAATAAACCATCAACACTACCGTGATCAGGATCACAAAATCTTAATCATGGTACCATATATTTCATTCCCCACAAAACTTCGGAGTAAACTTTCTACTCGACCATTTGCACCGATAGGACCACCTGGCTCGCGTGAGCTGTCACATCACGCATTGCTGATCATCCGATCGGTGCAAATGGTCGGGTAGACAGTTTACTCCCAAAACTTCATTGGGACCCTCTTTTTTGACCATTTCCTTAAAAAATTTCATCCGTTTGTTGAAGAATTTGCACCATTGAACTTTTTACCATGTACACTATTACACTATGGGATTTGTTTTATGTGTCTAGGATTTTGGTCTTTCCCACTCACTAACCCATTGTTGGCTCATCAGGTATATCTCCTTAACCTTGCATAATGGTGCCATGTCACCAATGTACACATTGTATATATTTTTGGATTCCATTGATATATTCAAGATTCTCTTTTCTCGACAAATTCACAACGCAACCTCCATTATATGATGTCTTTTCCAAACCACAACATTTTACTATCATGGGTTTGTGCACCATTATAACCCCTTATCACTTACAATACAATTATTAACACCTTCATCATCATCATTCCATCCACTTATTAGCACCTTCATCATCATCATTCCATCCATTTATTAGCACCTTCATCATCATCACTTACTGTCCACTTGATGACTACTCTAGATTATGTTTAGTTCATTGGCCCTTCCCAACCTTGATTCACCTTGCACCACTAGTTGAAGATTATTGCATAGAGTTAGTCACCCATTTTTATTATGACCAATGGAATTCACGAGCCTCATGCTTACCATATTGTCTTGTATCAAGTTTTTCATCATACCAGTTAGTTACAATATGTTTTTGGTCCTCATTGGCAAGATACACATCTTGTCTTTTTTCCTTATCTCTCATCAACTTCAGCAACAACTAGTTTGAGAGTTTTGGAAGCAGTAATTGTACCTTGGTTACCCCTCAAATAAATAGGGTTAACTTTAGACAGAGTAAAAAGAGTCATCATTTCTCCTTGCCTCAATAATATCCCCTGTGCTTGACATCAAATCCTTTCTCAAATCAATGGGAGTCATAATTTACGATAGTTTCAACGTTCCCAATTATGAATTGAGACTTTCAAATATGATAGTATAAGTTTACCACTTGACACCTTCATCATTGTTCAGGTCCCCTTCCCTAGTGGATTGTTCAACATCATCAGTAGTTCTCCTCTCCCTCGGGCTACTGCATAGATCCTTCCTCGACACATTCGGTACTCATTGCCACACCATTAGTACACCAAGCACATATACTTAGGAAGGGAGTGAGGCCAACCTTAACCATACCTCACCAGTTCATAGATAAGACCCCTTGGTCTCCTCTTATTGTAATTTACTTCAATAACATTATCACACACATAGGTATTTTTTTCCTTATTTGTAAAAAACAAATTTTTAAGTGTCAATTAGTGTAGCACTTGATTAGTTATCACTAGCAGTCCCTCGTGGGATACCTTTGTACTCTCATCAATTGCTCGCTTGCTATCATAGTAACATAATATCAACACGAGGGAAATAAACAATGATGTATTTCATCTATATGGGCCCCTCATAATCTCACACATTAGGTGGCATCTTTTATCACCTAAAGTTTACACACATACAAATTTTTGATGATTATTAAAGAAAGACATCATTGACTTATAACATACAATTCATAAGAATTTTTCTTCAACAAAATCCACATGTGAAATAAAGCAATGAATGGATAATTCACACTTTGGGGCAATCACACAAGTTTGTCAAAAGAAACTCATGCAACACGTGGGATTGTTTATTAGTTTTTCTAGATAGCAGTATAATTCCAATATTATATGCAATAAAATATAAAGTAGGATCACTAAAAGAATAACCAAGCACAAAAACAATAGACCCAAAGATTTGATCTGGGAAACCACTAAGGAATAAAACCCAACAACCTTCTAATAGAGATAATCAGTTCAAAGAGAAATGTACATCCATATACATAGTAGTCACAAATAGAAGAAAGATAAACCTCAAGAAACAAGCGAGAAACTCCTCCAAGATAGTGAACCCCAGAAAATAGTCTTCTTGCTACTATAATGAACTTCTTCTTTTGCTTGGAGCGAACTTGCTTTATTGCTTCATGAGAAATGAGTGAGGGCGCCATCTATTTATACTTTATCATGTTGACATTTTCACTTCCAAGTCGGGTAGACTTGACTCTTTTTCTTGGTCCAAGTTCTCTTTTAGTGTGCAAAATAAGTGTTGTCTTCACATATCTTTTGGGGTTGACTTGGTGAGGATGCCTCACACAACTACTTCATCAACAATCCCTCTTACATAGGGAGGCATAATCATATTGAAATACATTTGGATATCAGCTGTACATCACAACTATCTCGAACATATTTATATCATAAGGAAGGTATTCCAACACAATCTCATTCCACCGAGAAGTGTCAACAACTATACCCATTCCATCAGAGAGTCAACATTCACTAGCTCAACCTAGTCCATCGGGGAGTGTACATGAAACAAATCAAGTCATCCCATTGACGACTCAACAACTCAACCTAGTCCATCGGGGAGTCCACATGCACCAGCTCAATCCAATCCATCAGAGAGCCTACATGCAACAAATCAACTGAGTCCATCAAGGAGTCAACAACTCAACCTAGTCCATAGAAAAGTCCACATGCACCAACTCAATCCAGTCCATTGGAGATCCCACATGTAATATGCGTCAGTATTCACCAATATGCACCAGCCTCTCCACCCCTTCAGAGAGTGTCCGATATATATCCCCACTCCTTCACAAAGTGTCTGGGAGAATGCATTAAATCTCCCCATCCCTTCATAGGATGTTTGATATATCTCCCCAGTGGGCCTTCTTAGAGTGTCCGGGAGAATGTGATGGCCTCTCCATCCCCTTTCAGGGTGTTTGAGAGATCTCACCACTCCTTCATAGAGTGTTTGGGAGAATGCAATGGCCCCTCCACCTATTCTTAGGGTGACTGAGAGATCTCCCAATTCCTTCACAAAGTGTCTGGAAGAATGCAATGGCCTGTCCACCCCTTCTCAGGGTGTCCAAGAGATCTCCCCACTCCTTCATAGAGTCTCCAGGAAAATGTAAGAGAACCAACCTTTCCTCTTAGCGAGGGAAACAATCATGGGACTAATCTACCCACCCCATCATAGAGTATCAGGGATAAAGTACTGAAACATCAGCCTTCCCTCTTAATGAGGGATTCAATATGGGACTAAGGTTCAAACTTTGGGACATGTGCTCTTTGTAGAATATTTTGGAAACCTATAGATCTGCACACATATCAAATAACAAAGGCATCAAATATATAGGAGGAAAACACTTATTTCTTGCCTTATTAAAAAAATGGAAATAAATGAAATAACAAATCACATAGCGAATACTGAGAAATGTTAGATGCATTAATCTCTAGGAGGATAGTGTGAGCAACCAGGGACTAATATTCCCATCCTATCGCAAGATGTTAGGAGGAAGGTACTGCCTCATTCTGAGTCATCTAGGGACTAATCTTCTCACTCTGCTAAAGAGTATTTAGGAGAAATCATTGCCCTATTCTAACTCAATTATCCTTAGCCAAGTCACATGGTTGAATCCATACACCTACATGAGTGAGTATAAAGAGACTAGTCTCCCCACCCCATCATAGGGTGTTCAAGAGAATATATTTCCCTACCATCAGACCACTCACCCTTATCCAAGTCACATGGACAATACTGGGGGAACTCTTGTCCTATATTTCAAACATCACATCTTCATGCTCATCACTTCTCCCTCTATGCTAGAGCGCCTTTCTCCCTCTGCATTTGAGTATCCTGCTCCCTCTGCATATGAGCAACCTGCTCCCTCTGCATCTAAGAAACCTTATCCCTATGCATCTAAGCAAATTCATCCCTTTGCATATAAGTATCATCCTCTCTCTCTGGATTTTCCTATAGGCTAGTCCATAATCCTATATGAGGTATCACTTTGGGTTCCAATCTAAACACCAACTCTCAAAGAGAAAATGAGCACAGTTCCTTACTAAAATGTAAGTACCATCCTGGTGATGACCAGGTACATTAAGTATCCTTTAAACTGTCTATTTGAATCAAAACATCATCACCATTAGTGTAGCCATGTACTCACTATCATCATGCTATTTTTTCTTAGGATCTCAACTGTGTTCTTCCCTTAACCTAGGAATATCTCATCAGGTTTGTTCTATACCACCAATAAGTGATGCAATAGGCCGATATCCTTATCTTAATTTGATAGGCTAACTCTCTATGTATCTGACAATAAGTCTCTCTATCTTTGTGAGGAGTATATCATAAGTATAACATCATGAACAAGGGATCACTATCAACAATATGTTATGAATCATGAGTCGCATCTCTAGTTGAATGGATGTGTACCTCCACATAAATCAACTGAGTAGCTATCGTCCTACAGGACTATCATTTGTCATGAATTCAATTGGAAACTAACTGATTTCCATAATCATCGAAGAAATAAACATCTATAGTAGATTGACCAACATATATTGGAGCCTTCTACTCCCAATCCCCAATCTCTATATGAGATATTTTGGACCTATGGGTCATGTGTCCATATATGACTAGATGTATTAGGTCCTTGTCTGTCTACTGTCAGCGCTGAAAAGTCACGACTTAGATAGAATCCATCCTTCTTGATTTGTAGTTTGAGCTGAGAGTCATGCTCCTAGAAGCTTCCTGCTTCTGATCATATTGCTCTCTCTTGATCACTGAATGCCAATGAGAACTATATGCCCATTGCTTGTCCTTCAGAACAAGTGTCATCATTCTTCTCTTGTAGGACATATCATATGGTGTTTCCCTAAAATTCAAATTTATCCAAATAGTTAGCAACATTGAATAATCAAATTCAATCAATTCATATTTCAATGCACTGGCAATAATTCACACAATTATGTAAGCATCTTAGAGAATGCTTCAACATAATACTCATATATATCCTAAGCACATATGGTAACTATTTGAATTCCTTCTATCTACATTAGAACATACTGTAAAGAGTGTGCACTACTCTGAGTATGTTAGAAGGAGATATCATCCTATAATAGCTCCATCAAGGGCTCATGGAAAGTTATGCAACATTATAGTCTATTTAAACAATCATATACATAACATGTATTACATGAGCTTACTGTTCAGATAAGAGAGAACTATATAGATTTGCATACAACTTGTTATGAAAACATATTCAAAGCATTCATGTATGATCTAGAAGAACAATAATAACAATCGATAACCCAAATACTTATTTTTTTTTTTTTTTTGGGTGGGCTCCCACTACCTCCTTGTAGGAATCATGAGAGCCCTCTAATCTTCATCTTTTGCTGGAATCCTAGTGCAATTTGGATCTTTATACATTAATAATGATAATCACAACATCTCGGCATGGAGAGTACTAGAATAAGAACTCCTTTTGACTATATTATGCACTTTCTTCAGAATCGTCATTCCTTGAACTCTTATGTGGAGTATCTTCATCGATATCAGTAGTTGAGGCTTGGTGTTTTCTCTTCTTTGAACCAAGACATTGTTTGGCATAGTGATCGTACTTCTAGCATTTGAAGCCCTGGATATGTGAAAGATACTTCTTCTTCTTTTGTTCTAGAATGGGACTTGATATTTCACCTTTGTATTTCTCGCCGTGATACTTTCTGCCCTTACCTTTTCCCTTCTTGACATGAGATGTAAGGGCCTGATTTTCATTGTGTTGAGTGCCATGCAATTTGCTTCTACCTGTAAGTCTAGTCTCTTCTTGTGTACAATATGCCCATAATAAATCAAACTTGGGCAACTTGAATCACTCACTAAGACTCTAGATGAATCATTCCCAAGAAGGAGGGATACCATTAAGAGTCGTCATTAAAATTTCTATGTTTCAATTGATTCTCCAATGGTGCTCAAATGATCTCTTAGCTCAGAAATATCCATTAAGCAGGTAGAAATTGAGTATGACCTCGTCATCTTGATGTTGGATAGTTTTTGTCTTAGGGAACGAGCTCGGTTGATGTTGTTGTTTTCAAACAACTTATTCAATAATCCAAACATCTTCCTAGTTGTCTTCTTCTAAGAAATTTGAGGGACCAAGTGGTCTTTTATTGAATCTATCAAGATCCTTCTTGCCTTAGCATCATTCTTCCTCCATTAAGTCTTTTATGTTTCCTCTTCTAGTTCTGGAACCTTCTCATTGAAAAACTTCAATAGATCATTTTCTTCAAAGATGAGGAGAACCCTAGAATTCCAAGAGTTGAAGTTGGAGGCCCCATCAAGTCTATCCTCAACCTTCATACCAATCATCTTGACTGCATATTGATCCAGAAAACCTAGCAAGAGCTAGGTAAAATTTGAAGTGCATTCTTGTAAATACGATTCCGCAGATAAATACGACCTTCTAGGGAGAGTTGAATAGACCTTATTTTCTCCCATATAGGTGGACAAAATAGTAAGAAAATGGAAACCCTAGTTTCTGGTACCAACATAGTTTAGGTTAGAACTAAAAACTCTTGAAATTATGATTTGCTTCCATAGATAGATGTTCCATACTAATACAAGTTGAAGAATGTCAATATCAAATCAAATCAGTAGACAGAAAGGACTTGAAACAATACACCCTAGATCTCAACCTCAACATAATTAGGTCAAAATTGAAAGTTCACCAATCTAGATTTTTCCTCCACAGAAAGGTGCACCCTCCTAGGGTGAGTTTCTCAATGCACTTTTCAAGATGAAATTGATGTTGCAACACTCCAAAGTATGGACTCATAGTTTTCGACAATGGCTTGTTTTAGCACGGCTACGATACCATGTTTGTTTTTATAGATAGCAGTATAATTCCAATATTATATGCAATATAATATAAAGTAGGATAATAAAAAAAAAAAACAAGGATAGAAACAATAGACACAAAGGTTTGATATGCGAAACCACTAAGGGAGAAAACCCAACAACTTTCTAATAGAGATAATCAATAAAAAGAGCAATGTACATCTAGATACATAGCCATCACAAATAACAGAAAGATAAACCCCAAGAAACAAGGGAGAAACTCCTCCAAGATAGCGAACACTAGACAATAGTCTTCTTGCTGTTGTAGCAAACTTCTTCTTTTGCTTGGAGCGAACTTGCTTGATTGTTTGGTGAGAAATAAGTGAGGGTGTTGTTGCTGCTGCAACCACTACCTGAATTTTTTTTCATGTTTTAGGGCCCCCCTTTGATTTTTAGTTTCTAAGCTTTCCTAGACTACCTTTCCTCTCCAAGGACCATTTCCTTAACTTAGTTTTTGTCCACAAATCGAAAAAAAACCCTAGGAAGAAACTCAGTTTTTTCACCCGCCGCATCGGATGAACTCGTTGAGTTGAGTTGATGTAGCAGAGGAACTACTCTTTAAACCTGCCGATCCTTTGCATCCTTTTTTCTCTTCTAGAAAACTCACACGAGTTCGTTGATTCGTCGGTTAAACTCAGGTTCTGGAGCCGATGTTATTGAGGAGGACTTCCGAGTTCTGTTGGTAGAACTTCCTCGGTGCATTGGGTCATCTTGTCGAAAATTTACAATGGCAATGGAAGGGATTTTGTTTCTTATCCACCAGCCATGTCAGAAAATTTCTATAAGTTTTTCGATAGGCCGCTTTAGGAGTTTTTGCCGATGCTGTCGAATGCCCCATTTTTTTGCAACCGATGTCTTTCCTGGAAGGCTAACCGATACCGTTGCGGGTGAACAAGGTATTCACCACCGATGGAGTTATAATATCTTGTCGATACGGGGTCATAACATCTTCTTGGCAAGAAAATATGAGTCTATCTGATGAATGACGGATCTATCCCAAGCTTCCACCCGATACCGCTGCATTCATAGTTTGTTGCCGATTCGGTGATTTGCCTTTTGGGCGCCAACGTCATTTTCACTCGTGGGATATTAATTAACCATTTGATGTTTTTATTTTTATCTATTTTTAGCACTCGTCCTCATCACTCTGTGGAGTTGTCAGCCGTTGTGAGGTTTTCTCCAACTACAAACGTTTTTCGGTGTGCTTTCGCCAGGTAGGATTCGATTCCTTGCCCAGTCACGTTTTACGATTTTTATGGGAAGATTTGGTTTGGTATTATGGGATTAGGTTTTCCCGTCCTTAGAAAGTATTTATCCCAAGACCACATGTAGTTTTCCTTGCATTTTTTAGGTTTCGAAGACCTTTGAAAACACCTTGTTCTCTCCTGTGCATTAAGCCCCGGTCGCTCCGTTCCTTGCTAGTGTGGCTGTAGGTTTTTCCTTACCTACTCCGCGCCACTCGTCCTCTCTACTCTCGCCATGAGAGTTGTTATGTCAGGTGGGTTCAGTAGCAGGGTCGTGGCCAGACGAGTGTTTTTCCGTTTGCACCACTCCCTGTTCTTTTCATCAAAGCATGAGTATAGATGGTATCATCATTGGTCAGGGTAGGTTTGGGAGGATTATTTTCCCAGAACCCTTTTAGATCTACCCATTTCTTGAGGTTTTAAGCCACATGGAGGTTTTCCATTCTTTTCCATAGAGAAAATCCTTGGTGGAAAGGTTTCCCAGTCACAAGATGAGTAGGGCATCGTTAGTAGAAGCCAAGGGTATTTTTCAAACCTAGCATGGGAGATTCGTTGCTCGACTCTTTTTCAACAATATCCTTATTTAATTTTGTGGTTCTAAGGTAGCCGGAGGTCGTGTCCCTGGCGTCACAAAGCTTACTGAGATGTTCTAGAATGAGTTGGTGAAGTTTTTGATTAAATATAACCTCATGTTGTTGTTCTTTTCACTCAATATCAAATATGATTGTTATGTTAAGTATTTATTTATCATGCTCTAAGACATGTTTGATTGGTTTTGCAGCCTTAGTTTTTATATAGCACCATGCCTAAAATGGGAAATAAGAAGGTCCAGACTACGGGAGATGATCCAGAGATAGAAATAGTACCGAAGCTAGAAATTATCTATGAATACAATAAATCTCTCACCGGAGTCGATCCAGAGTTCAAATGGGGTCAAATCTATCAGATGATCAAGGATCAGGCTGTCCCAGACATGGGTTTGGAGCACATACCAATATATGCAAATATAATGAAGTCCACTATCATGAAAGTGGCTACATGTCCCGAACTCTTCCCATGTGCTGAGGTAATCGACTGGATTCTTCCAAGGGCAGATATGACTAGGATGATTTTGTCAAGCGTTAATGGACAAGGTTTTGCTGCCTATAGCCCAACATATGTAGCTCAAGCATGTAAGCTACCAATACCTCATATCTATATGACAAAAAAGTGGATAAAAGAGGTAGACTTAGATGTTTTCGATTGTGTAAGTAGAATGATGGTTCCTGGGAAGCAGTTCCGCATGAAGCCTTCATGAGAATATGAAACCACTAACTTACATACCCCATACCAACTTCTAGCTTTGATGTTAAACCATATTTTTGGTCGGGCGAATGGAAAGCTTTATAAGATAAGTTGGCTGACATTGATCTATTTTGTAGCTACAAAGGGTACCATCTTTAACTGGGATGACATCATAGAAAACTATCTATCTTCATGCATAAGTGCAACACTTGGGGTTTGACGCAGAGGAAGTCCGAGTTTTATATGAGCTCTTTCCTAATTGATTGCATTTTATGGACCCACTAGTTCCCAACACTAAATTTCAAATGGGATAAGACCAAGACGCCTGCATATTCTGCATATCAGATCTTTTGGGCGCACAAATACTATAGTTTCTATAAGAGCATCTGTGTGGATTTCTTAATGCCACTTTACAAGCTAATCTTCCTCACATATTGCAATTGCATGTCTGAAAGAGCACTGGAGACGGTGAGAGAGAATGGGCATTACTACCTCTCATAAGAAGGTCTGTACTCAAGAATTTTTGGAGGATCTAAAGCCCCTTCTTTTCTACCAAAGTATGCCACTGACTATGTTATTCACAAAGAAGTTGTGAGACAACTCTAGATAGATGTGATCGGTAACTTCTTATTTGATATGAAAAAGGTTGTATATCCACCAATACCTTTCTACATAGGTAGTTATAAGTTTACTAAGGTGAAAAGTGCGCTAGAATATGTGAAGGAATTAGAAAACTTCCATTTTGGAGAAAAGAGTTTTCACAGAAATGATTCAGAGGACAAAATTTCGAAGTATTGTGCATTAGTGGGAGTGAACTTTGAATACACAAATTACTGGGATAAATATGAAGAGATATACCATAACGCATGCAATATGGCTGCCTTAAGCAAAAGATTCAAGAGGAAAATAACAACTGTGGGAGGAAAAGGAAGCAGTATTGGTACTGTTGAACAACAAAAGCAAGAGGAAGAAGCTGCAAAGAAAAGGGAAGAGGAAGCCCGCATATTGTTATAGGAAGCAAAGAAGCGATTAGTAGAGGATGCACAATGGTAGGAGGAATAAGAAGAATAAGGGAAGAAGGAAGAAGAGGAGCAGAGGCAGAGGGAACAGAGTGAAAGACTAAAAAAGGAAGTGGCTGATCAAGCAAGAGAAGTAGCAGAAAAAGCAACCGAGGAACTTAAGCAGAGGGAGGAGGAAGACCGAGATTGGGAAAATATGGAACATGAACATGCCCATAATAATCCCATGGATTCATTTGTATCATCAAGTAGCACAGTGGCAGGGAGCCCAAATCCCTCGGTAGAGCTTGAATTGATACCCTTTATTCCATCTCAGGAGCAGGCTGTAGCAAATCTTGACACGATCCTTTTTGACCCAAATAAGAAGAGGATAGTGAGGAGGAGAGAAAAGAGAATGAATTCAGGTGATCAACCCATGGGTGTCATGGTCACTGAAGAGACGGTTATGCACAAGACCAATGAAGACCCTTGACTTCTCAAAATGGCAGGTTTAGCAGCAGCCCAAGCCAATGCAGTTAATTTCAGTAAAATGGTTGAGAATGTTGATCAGTTGAAAGAAAAGATGTCTGAGATGAAAGAAACCTTGAGGAAGGAGAGAGGAGAGGGACACAAGTTAAAGATAAAATATGATGATACCTTGTTAGATCTTGAGAAGCTCAAGGGAGCATATCAAATATTGGAATCGAACAAGACCACACTAACTTTGTCAATAGAAATCACTGAAGGTGAGAAGAGAGATCTTGAAGGAAAAGTTTCGGAGTTAGAGAAACAGAATGTCGTGGAAAGAAAGAGAACAGAAGAGCTAGAATCTTAGAACAACATACTAGAAGAACAAGTCAAGGTAGCTAAGGAAAAGTAGCTTGACCTTATTCCATTTTGTAGCCAAGGATTCCTAATGCAAATAAAAATACACCAAGTTCAGCTAAAACTGACAGAAGAACTATACAAAATCAAGCAGATCGAAGTCAGGCTAAAAAAAGTAACAATAACTCATCAAGGTTCAAATAGGAGGTAGCGGGATTTGCAGAGCTGATTCAAAGTCAATTGCTTTGGATTGAAGCCAATTCAGTCTTTCCAGATCACATACCCCAGAAAACTGTCGCAAGGTTGAAGATGGAGTTGGCCATCCTGGATCTTAACAGCAAAGCCATAGTAAGATTGCACACCACGATTGATAAGATTGTGGAAAAGTGTAAAGAGTTTTACACGAAAATAATTGCCACACATAACAAGTGCCAAGCTTCGACAACCATACAAATACAGGACTACCCGAAAAAGGAGCAACATTTGAAGAATCTGCAAGCCAAGTTGTAGGTAGATGAGGAAAGTATCTGAAAAGTTGAGAATATTGATGAAGAAGTTATCGAAACTTGGGTTGCACAGGCCTCAGTGCATAAATATCTGTTATATGAATGGTTAATGAAATCCCGGTCGAGGGTGAAGGAAATCGAATCGCAGCTCGCCAAGCACGAGTTGACGACACACATACTAGAGCCGGTGGACTTCCGTGTAATAGCTGTTGAAGCTCGTACATGAGATGTTTTCATTAAATCATCAGCCTCTTAATTTTTTGTCTTATTCACACATGGAAGTTATATGTAATATTTTGTATTTATCCCAAATTTTCCTAGTGAGCACACTAGAGGACGAATTTTTGTAATTAAAGAGTTAAGGGATCCCAAAGGGCTAGGAAAGTTAAAAGGTCATTTTGTGAAAGTATAAGTAGGAGTAGAGTAGAAGAGATTAGGGGACTTTTTATAGGTCTCAAATGCTGAAACTTTTTGTAAGGAGAACTATTTCTTTTTATAATAAAGGGAGTTGATTTTTGTTGGAGGAAGGACTGCATGAGATTTAAGATGGTTGTGTGGATCGTTGAATGAGGAATTATTTCTGTTTTGGCATGCTGTATAATTTATATTGTTCTAAACTCGTTGGACTATTTCTCTGTTTATGAATGATTTCATTTATTATTATGAATCTTATCCAGTAAAATGAGTAATAAATTTTTTAACTTCACAAAGCTATCTTTGTGTCATTTTTTTGCTGTATTTATGCATGGAGAATCTAATGGCTATCTGTAGGATTTTGTGCGCAAAAATACCGTATATTTACTCATTTCAATATAAATTTGCTCCCTGGGGATAGTTAGATTTAGTTTAGAATAGATTAGATTAAACTAGTTGTTCTTTGCTTTGGGTGATTGAGGGACAATTGATTCATGCAAGGCGAGAGGTAAGACCTTGCGCAGCTCACTATGCAACTAACTGCTTGTGAGGTTCTTGTTTTGGCAATCACCTGCATTTAGTTTAAGCACTTGCATATCATTCATAAAACATAAAATTACATAAACGATGGATCGAGACGCAACCGGTAAAATAGATTTAAACATTCCTTTAATTCTACGGTAGTCAGGCCGCTAACCGGACAGATTCCCCATACCAAACAATAAATGATCTTGTTGGGAATGGTTATTGGGGAGAATCCCTACTATCGGTACCTGGGATTTTCCAGGCATCAAACAGGTGCCTTCTATTTATACTTTATTATGTTAACAGTTTCACTTCCAAGTGGGGCCGAATTGACTCTTTAGCATGGGACGAGTTCTCATTTAGTGTTGAAAATAAGTGTTGTCTTCACATATCTTCTGGGCCCGACTTGGCGAGAATGCCTCATGTAGATACTACATCAACACTATCAAAGGAAACCCATGCGATATCATGTGTAAAATCTCAGTAAACTTGCACTGTCGTACTAACACTTGGATAATTAACTTATGTGGCACAGTCAAAGCTTTGGTACCATAGTTTGGCTCCAAGGAATTTTAATCGGCCTTATTCACATGTTTGGGAATTCAATATCCCCATACTTGTACCTTGAAGCCACTTCATGAGAGGGAGCATTCACATGAAGAACTTGTTGTTTATGGACCTCCATGTGGCCTACAAAAGGAAGCCATGAGCAAGCATTTCATAAGGAGAAATTAATACTAAGTTATACTACAAGAATATGTGTGAGATAATAATAATTCATCCTCATTCTTATCATCAATTGGCATTTCAATCTTAGTTAGATTATTCCTCAAGAAGTAAGTCTTTTCCTTCATCATTCAAAGTTACTTAGCAAGAAATTTGAGAGAGATTAAAGGACCCTACCAAAGGGAGTGTTGGCTATCATTTTCAAGTGACATTCTCATAAGTGACATCGTTGTATTCAAGTTTTTCCATTGGACATAAAAATTTGGTTGAAGTCATCTCCTTGTTGTGTTTTATGTCATTTATGTAAGTTTGATCTTACAATAGTCATTATATGTGTTGTTATTTATTTAATAGCTTCAACATTGTTTATTGGACTGAATAACCGCCCACTTAAGCTTTTTCCTTACTTCTAACCTTCAAGGAAAGGGAGGATTTCCCACAATTGGGCCATTTCTCTCACAAAAACATTGCAGCTTGTGTGATTTTTATAGCAGTGCTATATTGCCTTTATTAATAAAAGATTCTAGATTATATTTGTATGTTGTAGTATTATTATTTGGTTATGATCATGATCTTATCCATTGCAGTATTATGTTCTTTTAAAAAATGGTGATAAATTCTTTAATAAATCTATTGGAGTGCCTTGACGTGGAGTAAATGTGCAAAGTAGCTATAAGTTGATTACTTCCAATCATATTAAGATAGAGCAAATCTTTAAAATAATCTTTAAAAAACACAAAATATGATTAAAAAATTTATCCTATGAAGAAATCCTTGAAATGACGCAAAATGTAAACCGGATAGATTTCTAATTCCTGTATCTTAACTTACCAAAAGGTACACCCCCCCGCCAAAAAAAAACAAGAGGAAAAACTGATGCAAATAGACTTGACAGTTTTCCTATCAGAGTTACGCAGCTCTGATACCAAATGCTGCTAACACGGAGTTGGCCCATCGGTCAATTCGTAGATCAAATCACACAACAAATTAAATGAACACACACACAAGAACAACACAGGGAAATGATAAGAATTATGGATTCTATTAATTTTGAAATGAACAATTACATAAATGAGTACAATTAGAGTCGATGCTCTGTTGCTAAGTCAAAGTGTTTGTTACATGCAATATTCATAGTTAACACACAATACTCGGGAGCAACAACAACAACCCTCTCTCTATATGGAATCCCTCTATTTATAGCCTTCCTAGTTCGGTCAAATATGCTTTTGGAAGTTCCTTGATATTTCTTGGCAGTTTGCACCTTCCCTAGGTATTACCTGCAATCGCCTCGGCTCCTTGCATCATCTATCCTGCTTCAACTACCACCATGTCTACTCAATTAATTATGCAACTAACTCTGCTACGACGTTATTTGTTAAACTCATCGGTTGTCAATCGACTATCTTGTCGATTTCAACTGTTTTTCCATGACACTTACCTATCATCTCATTCCCTTCTAACATATCTTTACCTTGACTGATTCTCCTTTTAGTTTTCCATTCGATTTTTTGTTTTTCTACTGTACTTGTCAGGGGTTGGGATGCCCCTGCATCCTCTTCCTCAGGTTGAAAGAAACCAGACTGCTCCATCAGTTGGTTGAACTCTTCTTCTGAAATCCATGTAATTCCTTCTTCAATTCCCTTTACTTCCCATCGAACTAAGTATTCTTTCCTCTTAGTCCATCGTGTCCGCCCGAAGGCTCGTTCCTTCGGAACCTCTAAGATTTATTCTTATTGTCGACTTGACATCTTCTCCTACCAGTTGATAGTTAGTTCTTCTCCATTGGTCAATCCTTCTTCAGATATTTTCTTAAGAATCTTGCAAGGACTGATTTTCTTCAACTTCAATTTATTATAGGTTCCTCTAGGGAACCTTTCCTTCTTGAGATGTGAATAAACTAAGTCAACCTCTACAAATGAATGCAGTCGTTTCCATCTGTCTTCTCTCAACTTACACACCACGTTTCTCTTTTCTAGTCATCTCCCAACCTGGTCGTGCACGTCCTTCATGTGTTCTGCAAATGACCCAATGTCTGCACTCTTCTACATCTCCATCAGCAACTCTGTCAAGTCGACACTTCCATGCAAGTTTCTCCCTTGCACTGTTTGGAATGGACTCATTCCCGTCGACCGATTTACTGAGTTGTTATATGTAAACTCTTCTTGCACTAACACAATTTCCCATTGCTTGGGTCGGTCAGATGTCAAACATATTAACAAATTTCCCATACTTTTGTTCGCAACCTCTGTTTGTCCATCATTCTGTGGGTGGTATGCAAAATTGAACTACAAATTGTTGTCAAGTTTCTTCCACAAGGTCCTCCAAAAATGACCCATGAACTTAGTATCTTTGCTTGAAGGAACACTCTTTGGTAATCCATGCAACCTTACAACTTCTTTGAAGAATAAGACAACAATATTCATGGCATCACTCGTCTTCTGACATGAAAATAAATGTACCATATTTGAAAATATGTCAACTCGCATGAATATGGAGTCATTACCCTACTGTGTCTTCAACAATCCCACTACAAAATCCGTGACTAAGGTGCTTCCATGGAACCATCGGCACTAGAAATGCATATATAATGTTGCATTCCGACTTCTTCCCTTAGCATGTTGACACACTCCGCACTATCTAACCCATTTCTACACATCTGTCGGTAGTCTTGGCTAATAGTATATCTCTTCGACCAATGCTTTGGTCTTATCGACACTAAGATTCCCTTCTATTCCCCACTAGGTAGTTCCCTAATCAGATTCTCTCTCATTGATCCTTGAGGAAGGCATAAACGATGCCCCTTGAACAAATATCCCTCTTAAACAAAGTAGTCCAAATATGGGGTTTTGTCAACACTCCAACGATCAATCGATGCCTTCCATGCGTCCTTAAAGTATTCTTCGGTTTCATTTTCTGTCTTTACTGATTCTATCCCTTTTGTTTGAACAATCAACATGTTCAACAATTTTATCCTTCAACTCAATGCGTCGACAACTTTGTTCGACTTTCCCAACTTGTAATTGATCACATAATTATAACTCTTTAGAAACTCCACAAATTTCACGTGTCTTTAGTTCAACTTGGTATGAGTGTTCAAATACCTCAGAGCATGATGGTTGGTATACAACAGAAATTCTTTTGGCAGCAGATAGTGCCTCCATTTCTTTAATTCCTGAACAATGGAATAAAACTCTTGGTCATAGACCAAGTATTTCTATTTGGCCTCATCCAATTTTTCAATGAAAAATGTGATTAATCGTCCCTCCTCTCTCAACACTGGTCCAATCACCGCTCCACCTGCATCACAGTCGAATTGAAATACAGTTTCAAAGTCAAGGAGATCTAACACTGGCCTCTCCATCACCTTCTTCTTTACTATCTCTAAAGCTCATTGAGCGGATTCCATCCACATGAATTCACCTTTCTTCATGCACATCATCAAAGGCGCACATATACAACTAAAATCCCTTATGAAATTCCTATAGAAATTGGCAAGTCCATGAAAACTTATGAAATCTGTCGCATTATTCGGTTCTCACCATTCCAATATAAATTTGACTTTATCTGGCTAGGTAGGTTAACTCCTCCTTTCATGAAATAGCACTTCTCCTCTTGCAATCGATGCAATACTTGTTGGAGCTGTGACCAAATGTTCTCCCTTAGTTCAAATGAAAATCAATATATCATTGAGATAGAATACAATGAATTTTCCCAAGTATGGCTTCAGTATGTCGTTCATCATCCTCATGAACACGATGGGTGCGTTGGTCAAACCGAATGGCATGACCAACCATTCATATAGCCCTTCCTTCATTTTGAAGGCTGCCTTCTATTCATCACCTTCTCTAATCTCGATCTGATGATAACTACTCTTCAAATCGATCTTGGTGAAGTACCTAGCTCCACTTAAACAATCGACTAGGTCGACCATCCTTGGTAATGGAAACCTTTACTTGATAGTGATCTTGTTGATGACTCTTGAATTGGTGCACATCCTCCACTCTCCTCATTTCTTTGGTGCAATTATAGATGGTACTGCAAACATACTCAAACTTTCTATGATCAATCTCTATCCAACAATTACTAGACCTATCAATTCATCTCAACATTTTATGTGAGTGTCATTCTATGCAGTGCCTTGTTTGGAACAATTGACCATGGAATCAGGTCGATCTAATGTGATCTACTCCTTGTCGATGGTAATCCCATCGATAGGTCATCGACCTATATGTCTCAGAATTCCTTCTTTACTTCTCCAATTTCGTTCAGTGCATCTTATGTCAGCTGCTTTACACTAAGCCCCTTTGGAATGATGGCGAAACAACAACCTTTCTTTTATTCTTCCTTCAAATATTCTTTAGTTGAGCACATCAGTACTCTTTTCTCGCAGTAATTGCTTTGAATTTCCTCGCTGCTCTCAACCTCCTGTAGTGGAACCAAATTCCTTCGATCACCATTTTTACACACTATAATCGTATTGACATGACCACCATAGATTATATTTTGGTCGTATTTCCACGATCATCTTAACAATAGGTGGCAAGCGTCCATTGGAATAACATCACACAACACATTGTCTTCTAATTGATCAATCTTGAAATTTATTAAATATTGTCGAGTCAACGTCACATGGTGTCCCTTTTGCAACCACGACACCCTATATGGCCTCAGGTGTGGTTGACACTTCAAACTGAATTTCTCAATGACTTGTGTCGAGACCAAATGCTCCATGATTCCTCCATCGACTATTGTTAAACAACATCGGTCAACGATTTTCACCCTCGTCTCGAAAATATATTTTTGCTCTGCTTGATCCTTCTCCTCTTGTCGGGTCAACTGAATTAACTTCCTTCGAATCGTGTAGTTTTGACATACTTCTTTTTTTTCTTCATCTTCACTACTCCGGACCATCAAACTCGTCTCTACGTCGGATTCTCTACCAACCCGTCGCCTTGTCTCTGACTATTGCTCAATGTAGAGGTTCTTTGGGAATTCATATGCCTTATGTTCGACTTCACGACATTTGTAGCATACTATAATTGGTCTACTTGTCTCTCTTTCATCGATTGCTCTTCTTCGGCCATATGCACCTCGACCTCGGGTCTCTGTACCCTCTCGCCAAAATTTAGGCACATTCTCCCTGGTTGACGCCTCTTCCTTTCGTCGGTTTTCCTCGATTATTTCCTTATTTGTCCCACTACTCTGTCCCTTGGAGGGAACAATCCTTCTTTCCCTAGTAGTCATTTTCCCTCTGGTTGTGATGGATTTTCTCATAAACTATTCTTCATCGTTTGGGGCTAGACGATATGCTTCCTTGACTGTCATGAACCTCGACATGATCAACTCATCCTGAATAACATGTTTTAACCCATTTACATATCTTGCTACTGCTTCCTCCCCTTCGTTGGTGTGTCTCAAGCAAATCAACAACCTATAAAATTTTATGTGAACTCTTTCATAGCAATCTCCTTATGTTGTAATTCTATAGTTTCATATATAAGGAAATCATATAGACGGTAGGAAATAACTTATCCTTTAACTTGATGGTCATTCTATCGCAATATTTTATCTTTTCTTTCCCCTTCTTCACTCTATCGGCTTGCACATTGCCCCACCATAGTGAAGTGCAACCCTTCAACTTTAGGAAAGTAACGTTTACTCTTTTAGGGTCTTCAATTTGCTCAATGTCAAAGTACTTCTCCATGTCTTTGATTTACTCTATCAGTTCCTCTGGATTCAAGATTCATGAGTAGGTAGGCATTCTCATTTTAGCGTTACCTCTCATATTAGATAAGGCATTTCACAATTTATCTTTTGGCTCATCTATTTATTCTTCTTCTTGAGCCTCTCTATCCTTGACCTCCTCATCACTATGGTTGAGAGTTTCAACTGTATATCATCATCGTTGGGACTCCTTGACAACTGCTAACTCATTCTTTTGCATCCTCATCGTGTGGACACATTCTTCAAATGTTTCATGATCAATAGTGACCCTTGTGAATCCACGTTGTCTTCTGCCACTAATATTAACACCTCTTAGACTACAGAGCCATTTCTCTACTCATACGACCAAATCACCACTTCCACGACTCTACCCAACTACAGCTAGAGTTTTATTCCTCTCGTCCAATTGCAACTGTACTTTCATGTAGGATAACTTCCTGCTCTAATTCCAGCTGATGCAAACAACCTCGACCGTTTTCCTATAAGATTTATGCAGCTTGGATACCAACTGGTGCTAGCACAGTGTTGACATGTTGGTCAATTCGTAGATCAAATCGTACAATAGATTCAATGAACACCCACATAAGAACAACAAAGGAAAATTTCAAGAATTATGGCTTCTATTAATTTTGAAATGAACAATTACAAAGACGGATACACTGAGAGTCAATGCTCTATTACTGAATCAAAGTGACATTTATATATAATTTTCACGAGCAACAGATTGACGACTGCGAGTGGTGAGATCGCATGCAAACACAGTCTTGGCGCAGCAGTCGAGGCATAGCAGTGACAAGGAGGTTGGGTAGGGATTGCAGGCAATCAGTCATGGGCTATGAGCTCTAATGGCTGAGGGAGGATGATCCGATCCTTCCCTGGAGCTCCTACAGGTCCACACTCCCCATGAAATCGAGGATTTCAGGAAGCTCGTAGTGGCACATGGGAAGAAATTGTCCCCCAGGAACCAAAAATTTGTGAAGAAGCTAGTAGAAATCCCCTCAATAGTGCTCCCCATGGCTAGATATTGCAAGATAGCCCTAAACCTTACAGAGAAAGGTTTGATTTACCAGTTCATAGGACTGTGGCCGTCTCCTAGAGCTATAGAAGCTTGGATCAAAATAAATTGGAAACCATTAATCATGGAGGATACAAGTAGCTACTTCGTTGGAAAAGGTTTTTTCGTATTTGTTTTTTATACAAAAGAGGACAAAGAAATCATCTTCAGAAACATACCATACTTCATGGGGCCACAAGGACTGTACCTCAACAAATGGAACCCATACTTTGATCTGGCACAAGATGTCCCTTCTACAGTTCTGGTCTGGGTGATATTGCCACACCTTCCTCTGCACTGATGGAGTCAGGAATCCTTGGAAGCAATAGGAAATACCCTGGGTAAGTTCATAGATGTAGCTGAAAGACGGGATGAATACGCTTGTGCCCGGATATACGTAGAGGTAGACCTTGAAGTAGGATTGCTAGAGGCCATCAATCTCACCTTAGTAGATTGGTCCCATATCCAAGAGCTAGATTACGAGCAACTCCCGTTCACATGTAGACACTGCAGAGAATATGGGCACTTTGCAAGGCACTGCAAAAAGAATGAAGAGGAAACTATAGAGACAAGGAAAGAAGGCCATTGGAAAACAGTACAATAGAAAACAAGAGGCAAAACCAAATCTATAACCAAAGCAAAATAAGGACAACAAGAGCCTCTAGACCCAGGGACTCAATCCAATATGAGTCCAAAACCAATAGGGCAGAGACCACCGGAAGGGGCTTCGAATCCCTTCACCCTCTTGGAAAATGATGAGGAAGAGGAAAACTAGGAAGAGCAGGAAGAGGAAAAAATAACCAAATTAGGTGAGAAAGAACAAGAGATACCACATGAACCCTCATCTCTCAATCCCATGACTACTCCCACTAGAAGCCAGGTCTCATCCCCATATTATGCATAAATGGCCAAGAGAAGAACACAGGAAGCTATCTCCACCTTAGAGGAAGAAGCTTTCGAAAGATATGCCAAGAGGCAAGGGAGGAAATCCAACATAGATTTAAGGGAAGAAGAAGTTGAAAGTCAGAAAATGCAAGGAAACCAATCCACTCTAGAAATATCCTTCACCAAGAACCCAAGGATGAGAAGCAACAAAGGAGGATCATCCTACCACACCCAAAATAAATACTGAATCTGGTCTCTTGGAATTGTAGAGGATTAGGCAGTCCAAATAAGGTGAAAGCAGTCAAAGATTTGTTAAGAATGGATCCTACAAATATTCTCCTACTCAAAGAGACCAAAATGGCGGAAGAAACTCTCCTCTCTCTTAGCAAATCAACATGGAAAAAAAAGAAGGACATGCAGTTAGCGCAAGAGGAGAGTCATGTGTCTTGGCCACTCTTTGGAACAAGAAGGACTTCACTCTCCTGAATTCCTTCTAAACTCAGCATTGGATCTTCACGGAGCTACAACACCTACCTTCCATGGTAAGTATTTCTCTATTCAACATTTACGTACCTGTGCACTATCTGGAAAATAAATAATGTTGGAACACTCTAGCAGACTTCCTGGAGATCTATTCCCCCCCGAACATAATACTAGCCTGGGGATTTAAATATGGTGAGGTTCTCAGAGGAAAAAAAAAGGGATTCTTTGGGAGAGACTGTTTCAGAGAACAACTCGAATACCTAATACTACAATGGGACCTCATGGACATCAAACCCAAACAAGGACGTTATACCTGGACAAACAAAAGAGTGGGGGTAAAGTATATTGCAGCCATGATGGATCGGTTCTTAGCCCAAAGCTATCTCCTCTTGGAAGGGAAGTTGCTGCAGTCCCAAATCATGGCTAATCTGGCTTCGGATCACAAACCCATCCTACTCTCTATCCAAAATCTCAAAAATCTAGGGTCGATCCCCTTCAGATACAACCCTCAGTGGATCTCCTCTCCTGGATTGTCTGGTGATTGTGGAATATTCCTCAGGACAACCAGTCACTGGATCCCCGAGATTCATATGGGAACACAAGATAAAAAATACCAAGGTAGCACTAAAAGAATGGGCAAAAACAAACAATAGGAATTCATCCAAGGAAAGGAAAGAAACAATCTCCTCCCTCCTAGCAACTCAAATGGAAATGGATATAAAGACCATAGAGACACACAATCTAGACCAAGAAGTAAAATTACAAGCCAATGCCTATCAAGCCTTCCACAAGGAAGAAGAGTACTGGAGACTTAAATCCCGCAACACTTGGCTAAAATCTGGGGATAAGAAGAACACCTTCTTTCACATATAAGTAAAGGATTGACATACTCACAATCATATCAACCAAATATGTATGGAAAATGGACAGATAGCTAAAGGCTAGGACCAGTTAAAAGAAGAATCGTATAATCACTTCAATAATCTCTTTCTGGAGAGAGGAGATGAGGATGAAAACATCACTAAGGAATTTCTCAAAAACATATTGGCTCTGATTCTTCCCTAGGAGAAGGAGGATCTCCTAAAACCTTTCTCCGAAGTAGAGATCACATCTGTAATATGGGGCATGGATCCGAATAAAGCACCAGGGCTGGGTGGGTTCTCTATCCACTTTTACAGAGCATGCTAGAGAATTATAAAGAAGGATTTGATAAGGATGATAAAAAGTATTTAGCAAAAAGTCAAAATCAGGGGAGGAACAAACTCTACGTTCTTGGCTTTAATTCCCAAAGAGACCAATCCAGGCTCTTTTGTTCGGTTCAGGTTGATCTCTCTTTGTAACACCTCATATAAGGTTTTCTCCAAACTAATGGAAAACCGTTTAAAAACTCTCTTGCATAAGGTAGTCTCCCAGAACCAAGGAGGATTTATCAAAGGACGACATATACTGGACAACGTGATCCTCTTCCAAGAAACGATCCACTCCAACAAGACAGGAAAGGAAAAAGGTATGATAGTAAACGTGGACATGTCAAACGCATTCGACATAGTCAAACACTCCTTTTTGTTTAGAGTTTTGGATAAATTTAGGTTCAACACTCAGTTTATGGGACAAATAAAATCATGCATTGGGGGCTCATGGATTTCTCCCCTGATCAATAGAAGTCCAACCAGATTCTTTCAAGCTACCTGAAGGATCAGGTAAGGCTTCCCCCTATCCTTGTTCGTCTACATCCTTATTGCTGACTTGCTGAGTAAGAAGTTGCATATGGAAAAGGATGCTGGGAGACTTCCATGAATTAGAATCACTCAGGGAGTTCAAGCCATAAATCATGCTCTTTTTTATGATGTCTCCCTTTTCTTAGGAGGAGCTTCAAGCAACACCGCAAGAGATTTTAAAAGAGTCCTCCTCTCTTACTGCACGGTCTCAGGTGGGTAAATTAATTATAATAAAAGCTCAATTTACAGTTGGAACGTGGATCAAATGGCTCTATCAAGAATTGCGAGAACACTGGAAATGAAAGGATGGGATAAATGGGGAAGCTTCAAATATCTACGACTCCCCATCTCTTCGGCGTTTACAAAGAAAATCATTGGAAAAATGTTGAGAACAAGTTAAAAGAAAAGCTTAGTGACTGGGGAGGATGATGGATGAATCAAGACGGAAAGCTTGTGCTATTAAACTCTGTCATAGCCTCCCTCCCAATATATCAGTCGTCAATAGCTTTAGCTCCAAAATCCTTCACCGACAAAATCTTGAAGCACCTGAAACGCTTCCTATGGAGACGTGGGAAAGGGAACCAAAACAAGTTCCATCTTGTCAACTGGAATGTGGTTAAAAGATTAAAAAAAAGGGGAGGATTGCAGATATGAGATACCCATATTTCGAACCTGGCAATGGGTGGTAAAATTCTATGGCAAACTCTGTCAAAAAAATCCATTGGGTTAGTCAAACAATTCAGAAAAAATACCTCACTAGCTTCAGAAGAAGATGTTTGGATACCCAACCCCTTCCAAAAGGAACTCCCTTATGTAACATGTGCAGGAAGGGAATGGAATTATTCCAACCTCAACTCCATTAGATTCCAGGAAATGGGAAGATGATTCACTTATGGACTGAAAACATTCATGGACACCCCCCTCAATAGCTTCACTGAGCTAGATGGAATTTGATATTGGACACTGGAAAAAAAAACCTTAAAACCTTGATTGATATATCAAGTTGGTCAACTGATGGAATTTGGGAGAATTGGGATATCTAGGAGGTTCCCCCGACCCTCTCGATGGCCAAGAGGTCCCTTTTCCATAGCCTTTCAGGTTGTGCCCCAATTCATACCTCACTCCCTAACAAGAGAGGGCGAGGGAAGACTGGTGATTACACGGATGGGCTGGGATAGAAGCTACTCCAAATTGAAAAAGACCCTAAATCTCAACAGAAGCTTTGGAAAATGGTTTGGATCCCTTTTGGGCTCCTAATAAATTTCTTCACTTGGCTCCTTGGGCACACAAAAAATTTAACTAGAGAAAACTTGGCCAAAAGAGGCATCCTTGGTCCTCACCAGTGCTTGTTATGTTGCAAAGAGATAGAAACCATAGATCATCTCTTTTTGGAATGAAATTTCTCTTTGCAAGTCTGGACTTTACTACCAAAATACCTCCAGATATCACCCCCCATCTCTACCAACATACCTCATCTCTTCATCTCATGGTAGAAAAGGTGTCCTTCCCCTTTGAGACACAAGCCGATTTGGAAACAAATCTGGCTGGCTGTCCCAAAGTTCATCTGTTGGAAGATCTAGATAGCCAGGAATAGCACCATATTCAGGAACATCCCTCCCAAGCCAGTCCAAGTAGCTGGGCAGGCAAAAGGACTCATGTTGGAAAATTTAAAAGTCACCAGAAAGAATCTGATTCCACATCTACTAAGAGGGAAAGAAACTGGGTAGGGGATATTTCCCCACTGGACTTTCCCAACATACATAGACGACCAAAAAAAATCCAACAGTGGAAAGTAAGATTGACTAGCTTCGAATTCGACATATGGAGGAAAGATCAGAGCCAAAACTACATGTTGTTCGATGGAGCTTCCAGAGGCAACCCTGGAGCAGCATGAGTGGGATGTATGCTCTCCTCCCTTAAAGGAAACACCGATATCAGATACAGCTGGGGGTTGGGGATCAAGTCCAACAGCCAAACAGAGGCATTGGATCTCCTAAAAGGATGTCAGCTATCCCTCCTCTTAGGCTATAGGGAAATTATAATATTTGGAGATTCTATGATTCTCATGAGCACTGTAATTCATTGGCACAAGCTGCGTAATACCAAGTTAAACTCCTATTTGGAGAGGATCCAAATTCTGCTACCTAAATTTGGCTATATAAATTTCTATCATATTTTAAGGAGTCTAAATGTTGAGAAATACAATGTTGCAAACCAAGGCATAAGTCTCCCTATTGGATCACTAAATACCACAATGTGGGGAGAGGAAACACAACTAGTTCCTTAAACTTGGAATTGGAGAAACTGCATAGGAGCAATGGAGTGGGCTTGTGTTGTTCCATGAGCTAGCGAGTGATGTTCCATGGGATGCAAAGGGGTGCATATTGCAGGTAAAGATTATTGGAAGGAGCTGGCAGTTGCCAACGGTCCTCAGGGATGATAGAAGTGGATAGTCTACAGGAGATGATGAATGTGGAGAGATAGAACAATAGGATGGATAAATGGCGATGAGAAGAGAATCACGTAGAGGAGAGGAAGATGGAAGCTGAGCGGTAATTGGAGACCGACGATGCAGACAACTACATGGAATATACAGACAATGAACAACACAGGTAAATGGAGGATCGATGGGCGTTCCGAGGTTCCCTGGATAGAGCCTTGAAGAGCTAGGATGGATTTCTTTCGGATGGTACATAACCAAAATAGGATTTCCAAATTGGATTCCTGTGGAAATGGAAGGGACACATAAATTTGTATCATGTTAACTGAAACCGTCAAGGACTCAGGAATGGCTTAAATTGCCGGTTTTGGTATTAAGCCACGACTAATTCTGTTAATTTTTTTTATCCGTTCTCGTGAAACAAAACATATAATTTTCATAGTTAACAAACAATACTCAAGAGTAGCAACAACAACCCTCTATCTGCTTGGAATTCCTCTATTTATAGACTTCCTAGTTTGATTAAATCTTCTTCTAGAAGTTCCTCGAGAGTTCCTGGCAGTTTTCACCTTCCCCATGTATTACCTGCAATTGCCTCGTCTCCTTGCACCATCTATCCTACTTCAACTGTTGGAGTAGTAATACATCCTTAGTACATAGTTTTAACCTTAGGCTAACTTTATTTGCCTTCATGCAATGACATCCTGTGGTTTAAGACTTAGGAGAGCTGATTCAGCATTATAACTGGTTATTTTGGCTTGTTCACACCTACAACAACGCCCTAATTGGTCAACCCAGTGAATTTGCACCTCATTTAATTTCTTGGGGCACCACCTCCTTGATTTGTGGGGCTTTGGTTTGACTAAGTGCGCTACGGGGTGAATCTGGCCTGTTTTAGCTCTCCCAGGAGCATTTATTGCCACCTAGAGCACCCGACTCACCTCTATCTTCTCACCCACACTTTCCTAGGACCCATTAATGACCCATCACACTTCACATGAGGTTTTGTGACTGCTTGGTCTTAGTTGGAGCTCATTTGGTCCACCTAGGGGGGTTGGGGGTCAATTTTCACCATGACACTTGTACTTTCCTAATTGGCTGCCAGAGCCACTTGAATTTCCTCCAATGTATTATAAATGTGTAACATAACATATAAATGATGTATGATAATAATATGATCATGAATTAGCACCATTCATATGTGCTATTCCATGTATTTTCTGTCTCTTTGATTGTTTCTCTTGCACATTTTGTCAAATACTTCATGTGTGAAGTCTGTTCTAGCTCCTAGATCTGCTTAAGAAGTAAATTCTTACATGGTATCAGAGCTAGTTGGAGCTGCAAACAAATATTGTGAGGTTTGAGTTGCTGTTTAGGGCACATTTCCAGAAAACTTGAGTGTTTACTTATAGGTTTAAACAACATTTTTGTCACAGGTTGCACAGGAAGGATGGAGCAAACTACATCTCTGCTTACTCCATTCAATTATTTTGAGTGGAAGGCCAATATGGTCATCCAGTTGAGGTCTAAGTGCCTCTACTGGGTCACCATGGGAACTGAAATCGAGACAAATTCTCCTGTGGAGAAAGCTAAGTATTTTAATAGGCTTGATGAGGCCTTCGGCATGCTCTGCCTCGGAACTTCAAGAGAAATTATCTTTCACATAGAAAGTCTTGGCACACTGAATGAAGTTTGGGTCAAATTTGAGTCACGATTCAGGAAGACAGATGAAATGAGAGGCCATCATCTTGAGAATGAGCTAATCTCATTGAGCCATCCTCACTATGAGACCATTGAAGATTTCTTCACCAAGTTTAAAGCATTGGTGATTCAACTAAAATAATGTGGCATAGAGAAGAAAGATGATCATCTTATCTTTTCCATCCTTTCTAAGTTGGGGCTGGAGTATTTTGTATATGTTTCGACATTCACTCTAGCAAAGTGACAACCAGAAATTGGAAGATGCCTGTGCTGGCAGATTTCATGGAGTCTTTGACTTAGGAGCAAGACAAGCTCATACAAATAGGTACCATCATCAAATCCAAGGATCAAGCTCTTGTTTTTTCTATATCAAATCAATCCCAGAGCAAGAAGAAAGATTTGAAGCAAAGGGAGAAAGAGAAGAAGGAATCAAGTTTAGAAAGCTCTAGTTCTACTGATGGGAGCTCGAAATCCAAGAGGAGAAACAAGAGAGAAAGACCCACATGTGATTATTGCAGAGGTTCACATCTTGAGAGAGCTTTCTTCAGAAAGAAAATGGACATCATGACCAAGCTCCTTGATGAGAACCACATTGCTCTTCCAGAATTTGCAAAAAGATGGGAGCGCAAGCAAGGAAATGGTAAGGCTGAGCATGCATTGGGTGCATGGATAAAACCCAATTCTGATTTCTCTGTTTCTGATAAATCCATTTCTGATTCACATTCTGATATATCAGAACCTGCAACATCTATCCCTTCCTTGAAAAAATTCCCAGTCAGTTCATCAAAGCTTCCTCCCAAAACTAGTCATTTTTCACTAGCTTTTGATGTTATTTCTGAAAGCTCTTCCCAAATCCATTCAGATCTTTCCATTTCTGATTATGAAAATGATATACATGCTGATATATAGACTATGACAGTCATTGACTCATTTCCCCAACCATCTCATGACCAAAAGACCCATCAACCCTCAAGTTCACTAGTTAGAAATTCAGAAAATTGTCTAGTTTCCAATGCTATGTCTCTTGTATATGGTGCTATTATGTCTTGTATGTAATTCATTCATTGGAAATCCATATAATTTTCCTTCATGGGCCTACTGTTCCATATGTCTGGACTTTCCTTCACCATTCATGGTTCGAATCTCATGTCTCCAGACCTTCCAGGTTCACTCAATTGTAATTGTGATCTAGTTGCTCACTCTTCTCTTCCTATGGATCCATTCGCTCATGGAGACACCATACATATGATATTTTCTGATATGTATGACATATATTCTGATATTTCAGAGCCTCATGAGCTTTGTTACAGATTTTTGAAGGTGCTTCATCAAATTGGGAGAAAGATTCATGGCTTTATTCATGATACAACAACTACACATAATGCAGATTTTGTTGAATATTTTGATGTTATTTGGGAAAGAGTTTGCAAAGATATATTTTCCATGGTTGATTATGCTGTTAGATTAGAGTATTCTTGCAGCAAAATAAATTCTTATGATTCCCCTCCATCATCAAGTGATGACCATCAAAGGGCCTCTCCACATGATCTTTGTTTACAACACTTTGATGCATTGATGCATGATCTTGGCATCCACAACATCTTCACCAAGTCCATCACCAAGAAGTTGTTCTTTCAGCTCATTCAAGTGAAGAAGAGGACCCGCTGAAGACATTTTGATCTCTATCATATCCATTTTGGAGGGGATATTTTTCCCATGAGGTTTTCCTCCTTACCTTAGTTACATGGATCAATAAAAATTCTGTTGTAAAAGGTGACTTGTGCCTTAGTTGCCAAGCTCTTAGTAAATATTTTTGATTAAAATGTATGAAGTCGAGATTAAGGGGGGTGTTGGAGCAGTAATACATCCTTAGTACATAGTTTTTACCTTAGGCTAACTTTATTTTCCTTCATGCAATGATATCCTATGGTTTAAGACTTAGGAGAGCTGATTCAATTTTATAACTGGTTATTTTGGCCTGTTCACACCTACAACAATGCCCTAATTGGTCAAACCAACACATGTACACCTCATTTAATGTACTAGGGCACCACCTCCTTGATTTGTGGGGCCCTGGTTTGAATAAGTGTGCTAGGGGGTGAATCTGGCCTGTTTTAGCTCTCCTAGGAGCATTTATTGCCACCTAGAGCACCCCACTCACCTCTATCTTCTCACCCATGCTTTCCTAGGACCCATTAATGACCCAACACACTTCACATGAGGTTTCGTGACTATTTCGGCTTAGATGGAGCTCCTTTGGTCCACCTAGGGGGGTTGGGGGTCAATTTTCACCATGACACTTGTACTTTCCCAATTGGTTGCCAGAGCCACTTGAATTTCCTCCAATGTATTATAAATGTGTAACATAACATATAAATTATGTATGATAATAATATGATCAGAAATTATCACCATTCGTATGTGCTATTCCATGTATTTTCAGTCTCTTTAATTGTTTCTTTTGCAGATTTTGTCAAATACTTCATGTGTGAAGTATGTTCTAGCTCCTAGATCTGATTAAGAAGTAAATTATTACATCAACTACAACCATGTTTGCTCAATTAATTATGCAACTACCTCTGCTATGACGTTGTTCTGTCAAACTTGTTGGTTGTCGATCTGTTGGTTGTCAATCGACTGTCTTATCAATTCTGACTATTTTTCCCTGACACTTACATGTCAAATCATTCCCTTTCGACTTACCTTTACATCGACTGATTATCCTTTCAGTCGACCATTCAAATTTCTATTTTTCGACTGTACTTGCCAGGGGTCTGGATGCCCCTGCATCAAAAACCATAAATTGTCTCTTAAATGATAAGAAACCACACAATTTTGCTCATAGATTTAGCCTTTACAGGAAATATTGACATAATGCAAAATGTAAACTGAATGAATTTCTATTGCTTGTATCATACTTTACAGGTAAGTGCAAACATTGAAAGAATAAAAAACAAGGGAGAAAATGATAAAATGTCTGTTAAATGATGAGAAATAAAAAATATTTTATTAACAAATCTAAAATTTAAAGGAATCCTTGATATAATGCTATATGTAAAATGAATACATTTCTAAACACATGACATCAAAAGCTATTAATAATCTCCACATTAAAGATACAAAAATAGACTTCCATATTTTATCAGAAACTATTAATAATCTCCGCATTAAAGATTTTTTTCCACAGAAAAAAAATTGTAACTTTATTTAAAATTTACATTCATCAGATAGACCACTATCTTTATCAGATCAGTGTCCATTTTCTCAAAATGTACAACACCAAACATGCTTATTACAATAGGTAATAATTGATTTGAAAATCAACTTATATCAACCCAAATATTCAAAAATAGTTAAACTACTTTCAGAAAGAAAGTAGTGTTAACACTATTCATTACAACCAATAGGCATGCATCCAAAAACTATGATAAATTTGTATATCATCTAATTCAGTTTTTATAAACATCCAAAACTGTCACATATACTGTCATTTGTATGACTGTTCCTAATAATGTCCAAAATACTGTCACATAACTGTAAGTATCCATAAAAGAACTTGTCCAGAAAACGTCATTGTCCCAGGAGAACTGTCCAAAATCTATCAAAACAGTCTCAAGACATTGTCTAATATTCATCATTAAATTGTCATATATAAAAAAGCTTTTAAATAGTCAAATGAAACACTATCATAAGCACTGTTACTCCAATGTCTCGTGATAACCCCCCCTCCAACCAGAAAAACTAAAAAATCTGAAAAGTTTCATGTGTTTCAGCGCCTCTATACTGCAGGATTTTCCAGTGACCTTCCATCACATTAGCACTTGCATTAACTAATGCATCAGCTTTACAATTCCGTTCACGATAAATATGCTTGTAATCAACTTTAACAAGAAAATTAGAGACTCTAATCACCTCCCGTGGGACCTGAGTAAGAACAATATTGTTGATTCTGAACTTACCTAATACCCAATTGATCACCAACTGTGAATCCCCAAAGATCTGCAAAGTTTGAACCCCCTGCTTTAAAGCTAAAAGTTCAGCATAATTATTGGTTCCCAGCCCCAGACCAGCAGAAAAAGCATAAGAGTGCTCATCAGATAAATGCAAAATTCCACTTGCCCCACATATCTGAGGTATTCCAGCTACCAAACCATCAAAATACCCCCAAGGAGATGATTTGTCAATTTGTTCATTGACAACCATTCTTAAATTCACAACTCTGTTATCCAAGGGATAAGCACTCAATAAACCCAGACATAAAGAAGTAACCAAATAACACTTTGGCTGAATATATTCAAAACAACATTGATTCCGAGCCTTCAATATAAACCAAGAAACAATAACAGGTAAGGATCTATACCTGGCCTCAAGATGAAGAACCCAGTTCTGAACACAATCCAAACTAGATATTCCATTCCACAAATTGTTATATCTTAACTTGTCCTCAATTTCAGACCAAACCCTCCTAGTGAATGAGCACTCGAAACCAATATGAGTATTAGTTTCAGATTCCATATTGCAAAGATAGCACCTGCTTGGACCTTCTCTACCTTTTCTACACAATATGTCCCATGTTAATGCTTTCCCTGAAAACAAAAACCATCAATATATTTTTGATTTAAGTGGACAATGAAGTTTCCATAACCACTTCCAACACCAGAAACATTCAATCTCATTTCTAGAATGAATAAGATGAAAGTAGCCAGCTTTGGGAGTGTACTTACCAGTTTTGGACAGGCTCCAAATCAGTTGATCATCCTCAGTTGAAATACGCACATGGTTGGATGTCAACAGAGCTACATAAGAATTCCAAATAATGATTTCCTGATCATCAAAACCAAGGAAATCAACATTCAGCCAACCCTGTTCCTGTAGTAATGATGTCTCAATACAAGCAATATCTTTTAAAACAAAATAACCATCATCATGTAGTTTATCAATCATGGAATCTGGTAAAATATGCCTCAATTTGCATCCAAGCCATGGGTCAATACCGATACGTACCGATGTTCCAGTCCCTATTCTCCACACAAGTGTCTGTCCAATGAGATCAAAAGACCAAAGAACTGCTTTCCAACAAATGGAAGTACCATTCTTTTTCTTTACATCACTCCTTATCCAATCTAGTAAAGATAAGGGTGAAATATATTTCTAGATTGCAATCTGCACCCAAAGTCCTGTACCATTGATCAAATTCCACACATTTTTAGCAGCAAGGTATTTAGCAAATAAGGCAGGTATTTTCAGATCCCAGCCTCCCAAAGACTTGGAATTGGCCAGATCCTTCCATGAAGACCATGGTAGTCCAGAGGCCTCACTATTTCCAGACCATAAGAATTTGAAACATATCTTTCCGATTCTTTCAATAATTCCCACTTGTATCCAAAAATGCATCCAGTAAACTGGAATGGCCTCAAGTACAACCTTAACCAAAATAAGTTTTCCTCCCTTAGATAACCATCTAAAACTCCAGTTCTTAATTCTCTTTTCCACTTTGGTAATGAGCCAATCCCAATCTTTCAACAAATATCTACAAGGTTTTAGATAAAAATCAAGATATTTCATACCCATCTCAATTTTTTCAACATTAAAAGCGAAAATGTTTTGAATTGAAATCATCTCAGATTCTTCCAATCTAGAAAAATAGAAAGAAGATTTATCCTCATTAATAATCATTCCATAAGCTTTACAAAATACCATCAAAACCTCATATAAAGTTGATAATGACTGTTCAGAACCATCAGTGACCAATATAATATCATCCACAAATAAAATATGAGATAGAATAATATTGTTGCCAAAAGAGATACCCTGAAAAGCCCCACTTATTTGAGCTTTATGAATGTACCTGCTCAATCCTTCTACCACAATCAGAAAAAGTAATGGAGCCAAAGGGAATCCTTGTCTGAGCCCCCGGCCAGATCTAAAAAAAGTAGATGCCACCCCATTGATAAGAACAACAAAAGAAACTGAAGTAATGCTGCTCATCACCCATGTAATAAAAGGTACTGAAAATCCCATTTTAGACATAATTACCTGTAAATATGTCCAATTTACACGATCATATGCCTTAGATAAATCAATTTTAAGTACAACAATTTTCAAACCCTTACAATGGATGGAATGCAAGCCTTCCTGAATGATTCCAACAACTTCGTGAATCTGTCTGCCAGGCAAAAAACCAAACTGTTCTTTAGATATAATTTTTCCCAAAATCTTTTTAATTCGAGTAGAAATGATTTTACCAATGGTCTTATATATAAAATTACATAAAGATATTGGTATAAAGTCATCAAATGACTTAGGAGTATCAGTCTTGGGAATCAATGCAATAAAAGTGGAGTTAAAAACAACAGGGATCTTCCCACTGATTTTGGAATCTTCAACAACTCTTAACAAATCCCTTCCCAAAACATAAAAAAGAGCCCTATAAACTTCCACCGAGATCCCATCAGGTCTAGGACTCTTATCATTTTTACTGATAGACAAAATAGACTGAATTTCCAAAATAGTGACAAGCATCATAAGATCTAAATTCTCACTTTCAGAAATATCAGAAGGAAAATTATCAGCAATATCCAGAATTTCAGGCAGATGTAGATTTGCCTCTTCTTTAAACAAAGTTTTAAAGTGATGAACACCCGCCACAACAATAGACTCAAATCCCTCAACAATGTTATCCCTATCATCTGCAATCTTCCATATAGAGTTTGTATATTTCCTGTGATTAGCAAATTTATGAAAGAAAGGGGTGTTATCATCACCACAAACTTAACCAAATAGCCCTACATTTCTGTCTAGCTTCTTTTTCTCTATCTAACAAAATCTTTCTCCTTCTAGATTCCAATACATAAAGAAAAGCCTTATCCTCATCAGTGGAATAACCAAAACCTAATTTAGTACAAGCATCCTCTAATAAAGACTCAATCTCAACTAAATATTTAGTGTCTTGTTCTTTCCTCTTGACGGACCAACAAATAGAAACATTCTTAATCTTCTTAAGATTAGCAAAAAACTGAGTAGCAGGAGACAAATCAGAATTCTCATCGAAAACCATCCAGGTATTTTTCAATAAAATAACCAGATCCTCATGTTCCAACCAATGAGGATTAAACTTGAATGGAGAATGTGATTTTTTATCATGACCCGAAATCTGTAAAAATACAGGATGATGATCTGATTCTCCCCCATACCCCACCCATTGACGAAAGCAAAGCTCAAATTCCAATAGGTCTACAGAAATCATCAATCTATCAAGTCTTTTATTAACATTCTCACTTCCAACTCTCCTATTAGTCCAAGTGGGTAGAGTCACATTAGGCAGAATATCCACCAGACCATGATCATCCAAGATTTTTGAAAAATCTCTGATAAACCCATGGAAAAATTCAAATCTGGCCCTATCTCCCCAAATCTCTGATAAACCCATGGAAAAATTCAAATCCCCGCCAAAAATAATCCTAGTACAATTAGCACTAATAAAATCCAAAAGATTGTTCCAGTACCCTTCCCTGTCAACATATGGTCCATATATGTTAACAAAACAAATCTCCATTTGAATTTCAGTAGAATATAGAGAAACACATAATCCCGATTCCATTGCCCAGGAATTCAAGAAAAGTAGAAAACGATTCATCCAGCCCATTAGCAAACCCCCCGATTTTCCTTTAGCATCCACAGAACAAAAATTCCAACCAGGCAATAATAATTCCATATTACTAGCAAACTGAACCCCATCACCCATAGTTTCTTGTAAAAACAAAACATCCACAGACTGATCAAACACCAGCCTACAAATAGCTAGTTTTTAAGGTTTACTAGCTAAACCCCTACAATTAAGGGTCATTACTATCATAATGAAACCCTACAACGTGCATCCACTTCTCTAAGTGCCCCAACATCATCAGTATGATCAATCCCCTTCACAGACTCAACTAATTTAGTAGGAGTCAAAAATATCTTAAAACCAAGAGCTGAGACATAATCCAATACCTTGGAACTAGATCTTAGAACGTAACCAGAACCAATTCCTTTAGGATCCTTAATATGGGAGGAAAACCCTAAATCCTTAAGGCTGGACTCGCCCAAAAAAAAATTATCCAGATGTTCCACACCTGGCTTCAGAAAATTACTAAGAATGTTACCCTCCTCAAAATCAACCAAAGAAGTCAGACTCAGAGGATTTAAAGTTGAATCATATATCCCCTCATCTATAGGTTCAACATAATCAACACAATTAACGGACATCGAAGGTGATAAATAGTTTTTTTCACAGTTAACTGAAGTCAAAGGTATAATACCCTCACGATCATCGATGGATAAGGCTAGTTCAGCAGGAAATTTAACAGGAAATTCGGCAGGAATTTCAACTTTATTAATCTGCCAAACACTTTTGGACTTGGGTATAGAGGACAACTGATTTTTCAAAAAAGGTAAGTGATAGTGAGCTAGCAAATGACCATAGCAATGACAACGATTGCAATGAAAGGGAAAGCCAACATAATCCAGAGATTGGGTAAAAACAGTATCTCATTTCTTAATGACAATGTCTTCAGCAAGACCATTATGCATATCAATAAGGACCAATACTTTCCCCAAACAACATATACCAGTTTAAAAAAAGACAAATCAGCCTCAAGAAAAGTCCCAAGTGAATTTCCAATCATCTTAAAAAATTCCACAGACCAGAACTTGAATGGAAAATTTGGCAATTTAACCCAAATGGGTATAGAGTCATACCTCTCTATCCGCGGATCAAATAGAGGCATCCATCGCTTGAGAAAGAGTCTCGAATTCTCCCATTTCCAGATCCCTTTAAGAATGACTTCCACATCATCTAGATTATGAAACTTGAAGGCCAACCATGCCCTGGGGAGAATAAAGATTTTCGGACAGATGCTAACCTCCCGTAACCAAGTATCAGATACCCATCTATGTAATCCTTCAGTACTAATTTTTCTCCCTCCAAAACAGCCCACAAGAGTAAGGGCATTGGTAAGAACAATTTCATTTAAAGGAACATCCTCTCCCACCACCAGGAATAGTGGTTTATCCAATTTTTGCACACATTTGCTAGATTTCTTACCAAAACCCTTCTTCGGAACAGTAGGCAGGTGCGGGTCATCCCTAACATCATCCCCAAATGAGACCCCAAAGTCACCGAAACCCTCAAACTTATCCGACTCATTGGACTTAAGATTGACAGAAGGATTCAAGGACTCTGCAAACTCCGAAGTTTTCAACACTGATACATCAATCTGTCCAATTCAAAGCTGATTCTCTCCCATTCTCCGACAGCATTCTCCCATAACTATCCACCTCCAAATGAAGACCCGAATCCTTCACATTCGCACCAGATAAGCCATTAAAAGAAAACTCAAAAATCTTCTTAACAACAAACAACCTTTCCAACTCTAATGGTTGCGAACACATCAAATCCTCAGAAATCCCCTTAGGGATCACCCTTGAGGAGTTAAAAACCCATGTGTTCTGTGGCAAACGTGCTAAAGCTTTAGCCTCCCGTAAAGTCATCTCAATACCACTCACAAAGATTAACAAACCCTTAAACCTCAAAAAAACCACAATTGGAACCGGATTCCAAAAAAACAACACCACCGCCTTATCCAGACAATAATCAGCTCAAAGAAAACCAGTTACAAAGCAGGTAAACCCCATAAAAAAAGAAGTGCGCACTTCACCCAAAGCACAAAGAATAACAAGAAGGACTGCCAAAAGTTAGCTATAACCGCCAACAACGGAAAACCCATATATCAACCAAGAAGATAGCTCAACATAGTACCCAGGTCAAGAAATGAAAACTCAAACATCGGTAAAAACTAGTACCAAAACCATCACTCGTCGTGATATACACAGGAAAACCCCAATTATAAACCTAGGTCGTTCAAAATTACAGATCACAGAAGTGTAAGTAAATAAATACCAACATCAAGCCAAAAGTCCAAAATTCTGCACCCGTTAATCCCTTAATAGTCTGCATTACTCCATTAATACCGCTACTATCCTCCAAGAAATCTTCATAGAATTCAACAAGCGCCCAGAAATCACCGACAGGATAGGGTTTATCCACCTCCCTATCGCCGAAACTAAAAACCAGAAGGAAACCTGCAAGCAATGTCACTGCCAAAACAATAATACAATGCAATACAAACAAAGAAAGAACCCGACGCCAGCACCAAGGGAAAATAATAAAGTCCAATCTGCACAGAGCCCTATCCAAGATCCGCCAGCCTACGTGTCCAACATTGGCATCCCCGAGGTGTAGCCCATACCTGACAGGAAATCAAATCATAAAGGTCAACTTAATTGCCTTCCAACACCATGCCACATGTCCAACATTCATCGCCTTCATATCTTCCGGAGTAAGTACATTCTGTAAATGACCTTGGACGAAAAACCAATTACAATTTAGACTTACCAACTCCGCATTAAAAATACAAAACTAGACTTCCATATTTTATTAGACATATCACATCAAAATAGAACAATAGCACTTCCTATGTTTAAATCTTTCACCATACTTTACAAGCTTTTCCAAAAATAAATGCCATGCCATATTTTACCTTCAAATAATGATATGGGAGCGTCAAATCTATTTCCTTCCAAACCAATGAGATGCTCGTTGTCGTTCTTTGATAGCTTTAATGATTAAATCTGATGGGGTTTTGTAGAAAGAGAATGCAATACCTTTATGTTATAAACCAAAAGCTTTGGTGAAGGAGCAATCTTGCCACCTTACCTTATCCTCGGATTCCATCTTATTCCGGGACTGTAGTTTAAAACGAGTATGGTTTATCGTGACAGCTGGTGTGTGGGGGATAAAGTTCCATTTAGAATTATAAAAAGTTATAGAAGCTTACTATAATATAGTTACTCTTTAAAATTTCGTTTTTTTTCTAATTTTCTAATTAAAATATTGATAGATGTATTTTTCAAGAAACAAAATTAATGAAGGTTAGTCAAAGTATGCATCATCTCTAATTAGAATTTAGAATTAAATAGTAAGACAAACCCAACCTACAACCCTTTAGAGGAATGGGTCTATGGACGAGAGAAATGAACTTCCCTCTAAACACCAACGTACTATAACATGGGTTATACAATTCCCCTACTTGTTAGGAGATTGAACTTTATACATTCTTGAAAAATATGAGCTTTAGCAAAGTCAAAGGTCATTTGAAGGAACTAGATTCCGTGTAGAAAGGACATATTGCTTCTGTGTTACCAGGCAAAGTACCAATTGTATATCAATTTGGTGTAGTTCAAGTGGTCACGAGGAAAGTTGTTATCCTAAATCTCACATTGTGATATGTTTTCTCTTTTCACGAGTCAATTGTTGACTACTGGCTTGGCCTTGAACTCTAAAGAATCTGGTTTACCCTGGGTATCATTCTCAGATTGAAGGGAAGTACCCAATGGATTTCCCTAGAAAATGCATTGCAGAAAAAATAAGGAAAAAAGAAAGAAAGAAGAGGAAGTAATACAAATTATATATTTTTAGTAAAGTACCTACTTATCCATGTGTATGTGTGTGTTTGTACAATTAAAATTCGATAAATCCATTACGTGATTCTTTGAAAATGATTTCACGATTATAAAACACCCTTCCTTTCCTTTGGCTTTGCAAAACAATATTAGAAATATTTACTCCGAATGTACAACAAATATTTTCAATATATATATATTAAAAAAATTAACATAAAAAGAACACTAACTTAGGGGTATGTAAGTGTAGGAAGGATTCTTTATGATCCTAGAGGAAATTAGGATATTGCCTATGCTAAGGGCATTGGGTGGAAACAAACAATCATGATGAAAGTTTGGCACTTTATCAAGGATTATTATTAGTCGATAAAAGGGAATTAAGAAATTAATAGTTGTGGGAGACTCGAATATAGTAATACATAATATGTGGAAATCAACTCTACTCACATATCTAGGATAATCTAAAGTGCTCAACTAATTGTTAGGGAATTCAACAATATCATTTTCTTCCAAATCCTAAGGGGTCAAAACATGGATTTTGATTGGCTAACCAACCAATCTTAAAGTCTAAAGACAAAATAATTAAATAAAAATGGAGGAGGCATAATAAAATCCCCCTCCCACGAGGTATCACCAACAATCAATCATGTTCATGACATCATCATTCTCAAACGTGTGGCAAAATCCATGTGTGATCCTTTGCACACACAACGTAATACACCATCTATCAACTCACATTAATACAACCTCATCCATGGCTTGAAATTGTAAATATTTACACAATAGGATCACAAGCAACAAAAACTAACTTCACAATGCTTATACAAAGCTATAGGAAATTTGAGACAAAAATAGCTAGAAATAACCAGTAAAAAGAAAAACCAGAACGAGAAAACTCTTCATGTTCTTATTCTTCGATATGTGGGAAATTAAATAATAATACATCAAGGATAATTCAAAATCCTATGGAATAATTCAAATTCCACTCATGAGACATGCTTATTAGGCATTAAAATCCATCTCAGGACAACCACTAGTAACTAATTATGACCAAGACTAGTTAACTAAAGGTTGTAGGTGCACCGTGGAGACACAAGAGGGTGAAATTAGGACTATTTGGGTGCTTGAGATGACTATGAGTGGTCAAATCGGCCTACCACCACTTCTCTCAAGGAATATAGGGAGACTAGTCAATTACCTATGCCTAACTAGCATGTAGGGTGCCTTAAATGTAGGAATTGACTTAATTAACTCCTAAATACATGCATGAGGGTGCATTAGGTCCTAAGAAGTAGGGATAAGGTGCATGAGTGGGTAAATGAGGCTAATGATGCCCAAAAACTAGCATGGATAATGCATGGCCTATTTCTAGATGGATTTAAGTGCTCCAGACCCCCCCTTAAGCCTAACTTGTGAAAAATAAATCAAAATAGGGCCCAACAACAAATGCTTGGTCACCCTTTTTACAAATTTTTATTTCTCCAATGGAAGTGAATTAAGGAAGAAAACCACTTGGAAAAAAAAACTTCCCTTCAAAACATGGACATGGCACATAAATGTAAAATTCCTTCACTTTGATTTGTTTTTCACTTTAATGGGTTGAGGGTACTGCTTCATTGTGAGAAACTTGGTGAAGATGTTGTAGATGCCTCGATCATGTACCGATTTTCCAATGCAGTGTTAGACAAAAAAACATGTGGAGAGGCCCCTTAAAACTCATCATTTGGTGATTGAGGAGCATTATATGAATGATTTATGATGTAATAAAATATATTATCAGCTCTAAATACAAAATCAGAGATGGAAAAGATATTTGTGCTATCATCTCTTAATCATAATACATCAATGAACTCGACATGCTCAATTTATTGTGCAGCTGCATAATGATGATTTGAACCATGGAATTTCTTTCCGAACTAATGTAATACCTTCCTAAGTATGCAATAGATATTAAGAGGCTTTGAAATATCAGAATATTATTCACATGGATCTGCAACAAACCAAGTTATAGTGGCTCCAAAATTTGGTTGGGTCACAATAGGAAAACTAGGTGCAACTAGGACACCTTGACAATTGAGCAAATATGGAGAGTATAACGACCTCAAATTCGACCCAATGATGGTTATATCAGGTCCAAGTGAGTATGAAACAAAAATAATATAACCATTGACATGGTACACTAGAAAATCAAGGAAAACAAATACTTAATAACAACATGAACTTGTGACTTAGTATCATAAACCAAAAAATTGTGAGGTTTACCAACTGAAGAACTTGGGGGTTGCAGGGTATTTTGTGCATACAGTGGATGGAAAAATGGTGTCATAAACTGCATATCAGTATGCAATTCATTTTCTAAATCATAAAGGTAATATTATGAATGGACTTGGAAGGAATTAGATGGAGTCAAGTAAAAAACTAGCGGAAAAATACTACTATTGAGAGAGGGTTCTGGAGAACTGATAGGTGATTTATCCAAGAGAGGAAAATAGATTTATTCTTATGATATATTAGAATGTGAATCAAAATTACAGAAATGAGAAAATGCTTTAATTTTTGCACTTAAAGAAAAACATTATTCGCCTTTGGAATGTGCATTGTGACAATGCTCCTAGGGATCAACATGTTTTTTTGGATCTTTCTTTCTTGCAAAATCAGGAACATCAATGTTATGTCTCTCAAGCAACTGAGTCATGATGTCCATCTTCTTATTAAAACAACAATTTTTAGAGTGAATTCATTTGATTCAATAGGAACACTTCGAGCTCCCTTTCTTCTCGCTCTTCATCTTGGAATTTGAACCTTCATCAATAGAATTGGAATCTTCATCTTCATCTTCATCATTTGACTTCATCTTCTTCTCCTTGATTTTTGGCTACCCTTTGGTCTTGATATTTCCTTTGATTTTTTTTTTAATTACTAGCAACAAGTGCTTGGTCTTTTGAAGGTTTGATGGTTCCCATTTGGATCATCTTGTCTTGCTATGGGGTGAGAAATTCCATTAACTCTGCCAAAGTAGGCATTCTCCGATTTCGAGTTGTAGGTTTGGTAGCATGAAAAGTTGAAACAAATATTGAGAAGTCGTGCCCTGACTTTGAAAGAATTTAAAGGACCAACTGTTCCTCCTTATTCTCAATTCCACACTGCTTAATATGAAGAACAAGTGACTTGAACTTTGTAAAAAATTCAAGAATATAATCAAATATACCGGGGTTTAGCATAATTAACTCATTCTCAAGCTGATAGCCTCTCATCTCATCGTTTTTCCCAAATAGAGATTCGAATTTTCTCTAAACTTGGTTTGGAGTAGTCAAACCATCTAGGTGGAACAACAACTCCCTAGAGGTACCAAGACAAAGTTTAACCCATACGCCTCATCCAATCTATTGAACCACTTTGCCTTCTCAATTGCTAAATTAGGCTTGTTCTCAGTGCCCATGGTGACCCTATAGAGCCCTTTGCTTCTCATGAGGATTACCATTTCTGCCTTCCAATCAAAGTAGTTGAATGGTGTAAGGAGAATTTACTAGGACTACTCCATATTCAACAATTGCACTTGTGAGAAACTGGAACCCGTAACCTTCCAGAAAAATACTCAGGGGGAATTTAATTAGCACTCTCAACCTCTACATCAACATTGAGCACTTTATCAGGGTGCTTCACACTTGGCTAGATTCCTTTGGACGGATCCAAAGATAACAATGAAATTTTGCCAGGATTTATGTGGAACCTAGCTACTTCTGGTGCATCATTGATCTGAGATTTCTTATGGCTACTTGGATCTGATACCATGTAAAAATTTACACAGTAGGATCATAAGCAATAAAAATTAACCTCACAATGCTTAAACAAAGCTACAGGAAATTTGAGACAAAAATAGATGGAAATAACTAGTAAAAAGAAAACTCAGAATGAGAAAACTTCTCATGTTCTTCTTCCACATGACGTGCGTAACTAAATAATAATACATCAAGGAGAATTCAAAATCCTATGGAGGAATTCAAATTCCACTCATGAGACTCTCTTATTATGCATTAAAATCCATTTCTAGACAACCACTAGTGACTAATTATGAACCAAACTAGTTAACCAGAAGGTTGTAGGTGCATCATGGAGACACAAGAGAGTGAAATTAGGAATATGGGGGTGCATGTGCTGAATAAGAGTGGTCAAAGAGGCTTACCATCACTTCTCTCAAGGAATATAGGGAGTCTACTCAGTTAACTAAGCCTAACTGGCAGACACAATGCCTTAAATGTAGGAACTGACTTAATTAACTCCTAAATACATGCACGATTGCACATAAGGTCCTAAGAAGTAGGGATAAGGCGCATGAGTGGGTAAATGAGGCCAATGATGCCCAAAAAAATAACAATGGGGATGAATAACATGGACTAGGTGCTAGTAAACTCAAATATTAATGCATGGCCTTGCATGACTAATGCATGGATAATGCATGGCCTATTTATAGATGGATTTGAGTGCTTCAACAACAATTACATTAATCAACAATAGTTGGTTCCACATATACCCTTAAGGATGCATTGACACACAATATGTGGGAGATCGACCAGAGAATTCTTCATTGTGTAGGGGATTCGACCTCAAGTTTGGCTTGAATATTTCTATGCCGAGCAACCCATCCTTATCACAATGTAGAACAAATATAGCTTTGAAACACCCATAGAAGGTAGTCATGTAAATATAGCTCTGAAACACCCACAAAAAGCAAAAGAGGTAAATATTGATTAGTTTTATGACATAATGAGGCATCACAAAAATAATAGATGTGCCATATGGGAGGTCTTGAAACTGCGTTGAGGAATAAGGAAAGTATATCACCAGATGGAGGAGCTTCAATAATTCCATGGGTTACATGTCTTAAAATTGAATAAGTGGAGGAAAAATCTAGCGACAGGGACACAAATAAGAAAACCAACATTTGAATCAACAAACAAAGGAACTCAAAGCACAATCGGAGTCAATGAAGATAAAACAATTGTGGAATGATATCACAATAAGCAACACATGTAACAAGTTGGATGACATCGAGGATAAGTATAAGGATTTGTTGGAGTTAATAGAGCAGCTGGAAGAAAACAAAAAATTACAAAGGAAATGGCATAATCTTACTCTCCCCATCTCACTCAGTAGATATCTATGAGCTAGAAAAGGGAAATCCAACTAAAGAGGCAACAATCTAGCAAGCAACACAACACCAATAAGAGGAAACACAACCCTTGTAGACAAGAGGACAACACTAACCCATTGTCAAATTTTTTTTTCCATAAAATAATATATTTATGCTTTGTTAATTTGTGATGTTAAAAAATAAATATGAATGACCATTTACATATCATTTTATCTTTAACATGTATTGCAAGAAATAGGACTATATTATAGGAACTAAAATAAACTTTTTTTTTTTCCAAAGAAAAAAATCGTAAATACTTTATTCACATTTAGTAGATGGCCTTCATAGTCCATTTTACAAAATAAACTATCATTATGAACAAACAAACATAATTTGTTAAAAGTCGTCTCCATTTTTATATTATCTCTGAGCTAGAGAAAGGAAAGCAAACTAAAAAAGCAACCATCTAAAAAGCGACACAACACCGATAAGAGAAAGCACAACTCTTGTAGACAAGGGGACAATACAAACCCATTATTAAAAAGATTCTCATTAAAATAATATATTTATGCTTTATAAATTTATAGTTTATGTGGTTAGAAGATAAATATAAATAACAATTTACATATATCATTTTATTTTTAACATAGATAACAAGAAATAAAACTATAGAGCTAAAATAAACTATCATTATGAACAAACAAACAGAAAATTGTAAAAAGTCGTCTCCATTTTTATATTACAACACTGAACAATTTAACCATGATTTTCATACAAAGTACTCAATCTTATTGCTTATTTCTTAAAATATATAAATTCTTATGATTTTTTAAATATATATATAGTTGAGGTTTTGAAAATCCTTAAAATATATAAATTCCATTTTCTAAATATATATTAAAAATAAATGGATTAGCTTAACCTATATAATTGAGGTTTTGAAAATTCTTAAAATATATAAATTAAATTCCTCACCATTTTCTAAATATATATTAAAAATAAATAGATTCGCTTAACATATATAATTGAGGTTTTGAAAATTACAAAGGTGTGTCATTCTCTTATACGACTTTAAAATATTTAAAAATATTATATTTCCTTTAAAATAATAAATATATTTTTAAAAATCTTAACATAAATAATTGAGGTTTTGAAAATTATAAATGCGTGTCTATATTTTTCACCTTTAAATATTTAAAAATATTATAATTCTTTGAAATTGTTTTGGTTTATTTGTAATATGAGATTTGTTTTGAAATATTTGGAGGCTTATTGATGGGATGGCTTATTGACCGGATATAGTGGTTTTCTTTCTTTCCATTAGGATTCAAATAATTTAACAAGATATTAACCCATTATGATAAGGCTAGAGGGGTAGACGCCTCAATTTGAGTTTGGGATCTGGATTTTATTTGTGGCATCCAAACATCTAGGTCTTTGTTAAGTCATAAGTTATTGGTACATCTGGCTTGTGGGTTGCTGGGTATTCCATTGAGGTTATAATGGTAGTCGTTAGATTTGAACTTGGGCCTAGCCTAGGTAGTCTCGATGAAATTACTGATTCCTTATAGTAAAAAAAATACAAGATTTCCTTCAAGATTTTTCATTTCATATAATGATATGTTTATAGGAGAGGTCCCTTGTATATAATCAATCATTTTTTTTAATGTTTTATATCAATTTACTAAAACTTCTAAAAAATAACTCATCTCAATATAGCTATTACCTTGTAATTTTAAATTAATTTCAAACGTTAAAGATTTATTATGTTCTCTTCTTTTATTAGTTGGATTTGCTTAATGTTGTGGTACTCATATAGTTTGTTTATATATTCTTTAAAGTTGTTGTATGCGACTATTTTTTTTGTGAGACAATGGATCCCTCCATGAAATGATTTGACTATTAAAGTTTATACAAATATACATACTCAACCCTATACAAATTTGAACATGTAGCCTTTTAAAAAACGATACATATTCTTAACCATTTAAATCTACATATTACATTATATATATATATACCTTACTATTAAATTGAGCACATAGATTTGTGGACCAACACACAACTCACAAGATAGATCATACAATTTTACTCAAAAATTGAAGAATGAAATAGTGCAAAAATGGATTGCAACTGTGAATGCTTTCATTAATCAAAAGTAATTAGATAATTAATTACAATGAAGTACAATGGCTAAATAACCTCATGCAATTCGAATCCATGTGAGGAAATTCAAATTGGTTTGACTCTACTTGACTTCATTGTTAACTGACCTTGTCTAAATCATTATCTGAGTTCAAAATCCCAACTCAAGTGTCTAATTCAGTGTTAACTAGTCTAACTGACCGAGGTAGGTGAGTAAATGCCCCTCACCTGCATGCAACAATGAAATCCTAGCGCTAACTGCGTAGAGCTGAATGTAAGGGACTAGAACTAAATGTATTTGCCTCCTAATTGAGCTTGACTAGTCACCAACTGAACTCAACTAATGGAGGTTGGTATCGACACTCCCAGTGTCTCCTAATTTGTAGGGATTGATCTAGGAGGCTCCTAAACTGATGCATGCAAGTGCAATCAGTGGCAGTTGGCCTCAATTAGTGCTCCCCACACTTTAGTAACTGGTACATGTGCCCCAATTAGGCCAAGTGGACCCAATGGTGCTAGTGACTAATAATAGACTAAAAGGACTCCTGATTTAGACATAATTGACCAAATTGGGCAAGGGAGGATTATAATCCTAACACCCCCCCTGAATGCTAACTTGGACAATTTGTGGGCCCTGGTAACTAAGACCATAGGTCACCCATTACAACAAGTAGAGTAACTGCTCAATACAAGGAGCTGGGGAAAAAACCACATGGGAAAAAATCCCCCCCCCTCTAACTAAGCAGATAGAATCAGGATTCAAGATTGAAAAACTTGACAATATGTTACTGCAACCTTCAAATCTGTGATGTAGCAAAGCAACATGCATGATATTCTATGCACAGGTATCCTGGGGCCTGGCATGTAGACTTCTCCATCTTCTCCCAAAACGATGATGGAAGGAAGGAGGAATGTAACCTTTGCCTCTTTCTGGATGAAGAGGTGTATGATCCACCCTATTATTCTAAATGTAGTGTAGCTGATCAGATCTTGCCATGTAGCATTTCACAGGGAGTTTGTTGCATATCTTTGAAGGAGGTGAGATTGCATGACATAACGCAAGGGTCTTTGTCTTCTGTGTGTCAGATGGATTTCCAGTCATCTTCCTAGCTTCCCACTTGGGAGTAGGGATTGGATTTGGATCTGAATCACCCTGAATCTTAATCTCATAAACTGATACAGGTGGTTCTGCAATACTAGTGGAAACTGCAAAAGAAGTAGATGGAATGTTTTTACATTCCCTGTCAAGTGGTAGCTGAGAGTGCACTGGTTCTGAAAATGGCATGAAGTGCGAGAACTCATATGCCTTGGAGGCATGATTTGCAACACCCTTCGCTATGATGTTCCCAGTAGAGATATTTGTGATCTCCACTGAGTCAGGACCAAATATCACTCGCTTTGGAGAGCCAGTATGAGTCATCTGGTATACAGATAACAAATTTGCAGCTAAGGAGGGCACATAAAGCACATCTTTGAACTTTCCATGTTCAAGCTTGAAGAACCCTTCCCTTTGGCTCGAATTCGATTGTTATTACCCATCTGAATACTAGGACCATCAAAAGACTACAAGGAAGAGAATGATTCTCTGGATGCAACCATATGATTGAAAGCTCCAAAATCAATGAGGAAGGCATGTGCTTTTGAACAACTAGCCTTCAGTGCATGGCATGTCTCTTCATGTTCTTCACTTTATTCTCTATGGTCAGCCTTCCTTGCGTTAGCAGGTACAGTAATGTTATGTTTCTTCAGAAGAAGAGCCATCTCATCAGTTGTTCTTCTCATACAGGAGCTTTCTGGATGAAATCCCCTTCTACAGTAAGAACATAGGGTCTTTCCTTTGCCATTCTTCTTGCTTCTTTTTGAACTTGAAGGCTCTTTTGACTGCTCTTTCTCCATAGGAGACTCATCCTTTTGCTTCCCTTTATCATTCACTAACTTAGGTCCTCCTGCAACCAGTGCTTGACCTCTGGAAGATCGAATGATCCCCATTTGGATCAACTTATCATGCTCTAGAGTGAGAGATTCAATGAAGGAATTAAGAGTAGGCATCCTCCAATTTGGAGTAGTGAGCTTCATTGAATGAAAGGTTGATACAAAGACTGAGTAGTCTGCACTAATTTTTGAGAGAATGGAAAGGATGAGTTGATCATCCTCCTTCTCAACCTTGCACAGCTTCAACTGGAACACTAGATGCTTGGATTTGGTGAAGAAGTCATTAAATGTTTCAAAGTTGGATGGATGATGAGAAATCAGCTCATTCTCTAGCTGATAGATCCTCAGGTCATCCTGCTTATCAAACAAGGAAGCACGCTTATCCCAAACCTCATCGGGAGTCTTCAATCCATTGATGTGGAAGAGAATATCTTGAGAGATTGAGAGGCACAAGCATCCATATGCTTCATCAAGCCTATTCCAGTACTTTTCTTTGTCAACATAATGCACTGTTTCTGCCTTTGTCTCCATTGTGAGTCTGAAGAGTCTTTTGGAGCGAAGCTGCATCTCTATGTCCTCCTTCCACTAGTGGTAGTTGAAAGGAGTGAGAAGCTCCATTGGAGGGGCCATTTCGAATGCAGTGAAGGATATTGAGCTATTGTAGCGAATGCAGTGAAGGAGACTGAGCTGCTTACAACGAATGTAGTGAAGAAGACTAATAAACCTATAAAGCACACAATCAAATAGACAAAATAAGGTCGACAGTCTGCACTTTTGGAATTTTCATCACACCCAACATAGTTGATCAAGCAAGCTTGATCAACAATTCCTTTACTTGGGATATTAAGTGGTAAATTCTCCGCTTTTGGTGTAGTACTGGAAGGAGCAATTTTGCTCATTTTTTTTTGGGATCCAAGTATGAATCTGTAGTAGGAGAAGTGCCTTGTCATGCCGAGGCTCTGATACCATATTAATTTGATCACATAGATCTGTGGACCAACACACAACTCACAATATGGATCATACAATTTTACTCAGAAATTGAAGAATGAAACAGTGCAAAAATGGCTTGCAACTATGAATGCTTTCATTAATCAAAAGTAATTAGATAATTAATTACAATGAAGTACAATGGCTAAATAGCCTCATGCAATTCAAATCCATGTGAGGAAATTCGAATTGGTTTGACTCTACTTGACTGCATTGTTAACTGACATTGTCTAAATCATTATCGGAGTTCAAAATCCAAACTCAAGTGACTATTTAGTGTTAACTAGTCTAATTGACTGAGGTAGGTGAGTAAATGTACCTCACTTGCATGCGACCATGCTATCCTAGCACTAACTGAGTAGAACTGAATGTAAGGGACTAGAATTGAATGTAACTGACTCCTAATTGAGCTTGACTAGTCACCAACTGAACTCAACTAATGGAGGTTGGTATCGACACTCCCAGTGGCTCCTAATTTATAGGGATTGATCTAGGAGGCTCCTGAACTGATGCATGCAAGTGCAATCAGTGGCAGTTGGCCTCAATTAGTGTTCTCCAAACTTTAGTAACTGGTACATGTGCCCTAATTAGGCTAAGTGGACCCAATAGTGCTAGTGACTAAAAATAGACTGAAAGGACTCTTGATTTAGACATAATTGACCAAATTGGGCAAGGGAGGATTATAATCCTAACACTTACAAATAAAGATAAACCATAGCAACAAACAACTTAAAAATATTCAATAAAAATGTTTAAATGTTTGATTGATTTTGAATCAATGACTATTGCTTTAAAATGTTTAGATATTTGATTGGTTTTGAATCAATGGTTAATGCTTTTAAATGCAATTGCCTAAATCAATTGAAGAAAGGGATATATACGATTTAAAGAAATTAAAAATATTTTAAAATTTTTAATAGAAATATATTAAGTTTGGATTAAAAGATGGTTGGGAAATGAGTTAATACAAAATAGAGAGCATACTTGAGTTCAAAAAAAATTGTTGCTCTGGCACGAAAGCATAATAAAACCTAATAAAACCTATATGCCTCATTGACATTTCAAACAAAACAAAGATTAAATTGGGTGGTAGAGTAAATATTGAAAAAGAGTCTAAAAAACATATACATGTGTAGTGCATATTAAGAAAAGACACATTTACTGAAAGTATCATCGTGGGTATGATAAGAAGGTCGTGATCCTTATTTATCCACATCCATTTATGTACGTTTAAGTTTGATGCTCATTTCATGCCGAGGAATATGAGCTTTTGCCCAGTGTTATAACATGGTTTTCAAATTTGCACATTCCTCCTCTAAATCTTAAATTTGTTTTTGTTTTTTGTATTTTCATTGGACCAAACTTATTCATGAGTATTGTATTATGTGAAACCTATTGATGCTCTATCTCAAGAATTTTAGTAGTGATCAAAATAATTGATGTTCTATTAGCATTGATGAGATCCTCTTGCTAGTGAAAAAACCTTTTAATTTCCTAAATATCATCTTGGCAAGCAAAGTGGCTGCTATCCATTTCCACTGGTACTAGAGAAGGTAGTTCCTTTTTTTTAAACCCTAAACAATAATAGGATGTGAAGGGGATCCTTGTTACAAGAAGGTTTAGTCTCAACTAGGCTAAGGTAATCCAAAGAAAAAGAACAAAACCCCAAGTGAATATTCTTGAATTTAATACCTCATAACTCAAGTGCATTAAAGTGAGAAGTCCCCTATTGAATCCCTTGACTAGGATGCAAGTTGAATTTATGATTGAGAGACCTCAAGGTTGGATTTTATGGCTAGCTTCCAAAGGGATTTAAAACCACATTTGAGTTACTATAGGCCTCCAACAAATTTACCCCCAGGCCTAAGCTAGATACAAGCCGTAAACCAAAATAGAATAGAGTTGTAGGAAATAGTCCAGATGAAGTCGCAATCCATATTACCCACATCAATTAATAATTGTAAAAAACCACAAAACTAGTTGGATCTTACTTGGAGATTGCAAGCACCTAAGCCAATCCATATTTGAAACCTAAGGTTGTAAAAATCCTATACACACCCACAAAGATGTAACCCATGATTGCAAAGTTCGATTAATACAATGGAAGTGGTATGTTCAAGGGTAGGATGAACTAGTGTCACCCATTCCTTCCTTACTTGACATAAATATGATGTGACATGGTTTCTCCATTACAATAAATGACATGCAATAAAACACATAGTGTCTTGGGGATGGTTGAGATACAATGTGCCCATTTTTGCATAGTTTCCCTTCCTCTATCCTTGAGGCTTGATTGACGAGGAAGTCAAGATCATGATTTAACAATTTGAGGATGTGGAAATAGTGGATCTCGTCAAGACCTCAGTTCTCCTTTTGAACTCTAGTGATAGTTTCAATAAGTTTGATATCCTTAAGAGTTGATTTGTTGTTCATATGTTGTATGATGATTGAGGAGTCCTCAAAGACCTTCAATATCCTAATGTCTATGGAGGATTCCTCACTTAATCATTGAAGATGAGAACATGCCTTTACCTGGTTATCTATCATTGTTCCTAAACCCTATGCAAAATTGAATTCATGAGTTCATTTGGGATCAATGATGATCAACCCTGCACCTACCATCCCTTAAAATTTGAAGGACAAGGGGTGGGATTTTTTCCACTTATGTGTGCATGGGTCATGATATCATTTAATATAATCTCTCTAGGTGCAACCACACATATGAACAATACCTTAAGGTGACCCCATGGCTCTAAGAAAAACCCTCACGGGAATTGAACCTTGCCCATTAGTAGAAAACTCCTCTCTCTTTAGAATGAAGGACATGAGAGTGAGTTTTGATCCATTTATGTATGCACGAGTCACAATAAAATTTAATACAATCTCTTTGAATGCAACCAGATATTTGACAACTACATCAAGATGACGCCATAGTTCCAAATCAAGCCTTCATAAAAATTGAACCTTACCTACTAATGATAAAATCCCCTCTTCATTAATAAATCCAACATATTTGAGCTATATCAATTAAATATTTCAATAATAAAAATAAATAATAATATTTTATTATTTTTAAAAAATAATATATACATTACATCAACACACTAAAAAAGGTCTCGCCCTATATAACCCACCTCAAAAAAAGTTGATAACCATCCATTTAAATTGAAAACTGCATAGCGTAATTATAACAATACCATGTCATGTGGATAAATATTAAATATAATGCTATAATGTATTGAAAAATATCCTCCAAAGTTTTATAAACAAATATAATATAGACATGTCCCTTTGTCCCACAGAAACGAACAAAGTTGATTTAAAATAAATTATAGGTTAAGACAAAATTGCTACATAGAAAACTAAATGATAGTTGTTGTCAATCAATATTACAAATATCTGAAAGTCCTCTCTAAATGGGCCCACCTTGGAGAATTGTGAGCCTTTTCTAAACGAAAATTAAAGGTGATTAATACCACTAATACATTCTTAAAAATGGTGGTTGTCCTCTCTAAATGGGCCCACCTTGGAAATAGGTGAGCTTGTTCTTAGAAAAAACGTTTTAAGCTTATTAATACCACTATTGCACTCTTAAATAAATGGCCAAGCCCTTATACCACTTATGCACATAATGTAGACGAGCCGAGCCCTTGTTCAAAGTACAAGGCAATGTGCCATGTTTCATGGTGCTTTGTTGTAGAAGAATGGAAGGCACAACTCTGAACTGCCAATTAAGAGAATCTTAATTATTTAAAAATAAAAATAAAATTTTTAGAAAGGATGAAGAGACTTTTGGTGTTTCTCATCTAAAATCAAAACTAAAAAGAGTGAGCTAAAGTCTAGATAATTTGCATCTTTTTTGATGAGTTGGAAAGAACTCGAGGACACGATTTGTTGCTGAAATTGCAATTTTTATTGTTGAAATTGCAATTTTGATTCTATAAATGGATTCATCACCCTTTATTATCCTTGGGGCACCCCACTTATGTAATTCCAACAACTGGAAACTACAATTTCAACAATTTTTGCTAGTTTTTGACCAGAAAATTTGTCAGATAAAAGTATAAATCTTCCAGAATTTAGCTCACATGAAACTAAAATATTTGTAAAGGATGAAGAGACACTCGATGCTTTGCATCTAGTTTGGTGTAACTATTTTATGTATACAAAAAATTACTTAATTAGTTTTCATCTTGCTTTTAAAGTTTTGTAGAAATAATGAACTTTTACTTTTTTTTTTGAAAGAAAAATACATTTCAAGAATGGTATTTAAGATGAATTGACATTTTTAAGGTTAAAGTTCGATACAACAATATTTTCATTAAAAATTCAACATATCACTTGTAAAAATGGAAAAATGATCCCAAGTGGAGAGTACAACACTCCTCTCAACTTCATAGATACAATAATGAATCTTGACTTACTTTTATTTATATATATATTATTAATGCTTCATTGGACATGTAAATTTGATTTTTTTGTGTGGTTTTACACTCTTTATAAGTTTATTGAGGAGGGGTGAAGTTCCATGCAATAAGTTTTTACTTGCTACTATTTCCTTGAAATCATCTTTTGGGACTATTTATCTTAGATTGTAAAGTTTTAAATTGCTTTGTTGCTTGCACATGTTGAAATCATTATCTTTATATGGAAAATACATAATAAAGTTATTTTTATAGCAAAGACCTTTCTTGCCCTTTTATATAGTTGGGCTTCTCATTATATGTGTAAGTTTGTGTTTGTGTTTGTCACTTATATTGTTAGGCATTTGCTTATTTTTGTGTCAACAAGTGGCCAATTTGAATCTCCCTTGGTGGAGCGTACTAGTCTACTTTGATGAGTTTAATAAGGATGCCATCAAGGAATGTAGGGAAACATCCCTTAAGTTTCCCTACAAGGTTTTCCTTCGGACAAAACCATTTCACAAATGCCAAAGATCAAAGTGGATGACTCACTTGTAATGCTTACTCTACATGTGAGATAACATTACATGTACCATGTTAGGGGTTATTTTGTTTTTCGGTTTCTGAGTAAAGAAGAACGAGATTTAGTTTTTTGATCAGGTCCTGTCTTCATGGGATTGAGAGGGTTGTTTTTATCCCCTTGGACTCTGGGTTTTAACCTTGAAGCAAAGATTATTGCCGCTCATGTCTGGGTAAGACTGCCACATCTCCCACTTCATCTTTGGGGGAAAAGCTCTCTTGAGGACATCGATAATAAGCTAGGGCGCTACCTGGATAGTGTAGATCCAAAAGGGGGCCAGTTTACATGTGCCCACATTTGTGTAGAGGTAAATCTCGAAAAGGGCTTCTGGAGGCCCTAAAGATTACTTTAGGAGAATGGAGCCACATCCAAGATCTGGATTACGAGCAGATTCCATTTAAATGCAACTTTTGCCATGTTGATGGCCACTTTGCAAAATGCTGCCCCAAGCTTTCCAAATCTCAGCAAACTTCAAATCCCCCTGCTCCCAAGGAAGCAGAGTTCCAGACAGTCTCTAATTGATGCCGACCCCCCCAACGAAAGGAGCTTCTAGCTTCTCAGCATAAGGATCTAGCTCCTCATGATGCTCCTCCTCCTTCCGTTGCAGTCTCACCTCCACCAAAAAACAAAAACAACTTTGAATTTTTGCAGGAAGTCGAAGCCCACAAATCTAAAACAGCGAAAGATCCGGTACAGGGCGGGACCCCTTGAGATCCTCTTGACCCGTTGGAGACAGTTGTTGTTTTCCCCGCCGCGAAAGAAGCTTCTCCATGCCCTCCTTCAGGCTCCAAGAGAGATGCCCGGACGTTAGATCATGAGACTTCAGCCCAAGTGGGATTGGCTTCATTAGTCCCTTCCTTTGGGTCAGAGGGAAGCTCCGAACCTGAAGACTTCTCAACCCCTTCTCCTCCCCTCACCAGAGGGAGAAATACCAACAAAGAACGTAGGGGAAAGGAAGCGGCCTCAAATATTTTCTCGGGCTCTCATAAGCGGTTGGACCCTTTCATTAAGGGGAATTTTACCTCCCTTCTAATTAATGTTTTGCTTCTGCACTCTTCTCTGCTCACAGTTCGTGAGAGTTTACTCTTGTAAGCAATTTTTGTCTTTTTCTAAAAAACATCTAGAAACAAGTGGGATTTATCTCCCAAGATATTCACAAGAAGACTGATAGTACCGTTAGAGGTCATCAGCCCTCTTTATTTTGTAAGTTTTAGATCCTGATTCGGTTCATAACCGATTAATGCAACTCTAATAGTTCTTGTCTAAAAAAACATTACATGTACAATGTTAGGATTAATTGATTAATCCTCCTTTGACCACCATAGTCGTTTTGTCTTTTCCTAGCTTAGGAGGTCATTGCCACTTTACTAATGCATGGGGGACTCACCTAGGGGCCACCTACCACTCAATGCATATGTCTGCATGAGTTTAGGAGCTCGAGGGACCAATCCCTATAATTTAGGAACCCACTCTAAGTGCCACCAGTAGTATCCAGTAGTTGACCCTAGTCGGTGTTCAGTAATGTTCAGTTATGCTCCGATTCCCATTAGTTAGTTCACTCTCAGTCATCCTAGCACCAGTTTGCATGATTTAAGGGAGGTAGGGCGCATTTTCTCACCTACCTACATCAATTAACCGGTTGTGAACTGATTCAGTGATCGAGAGTTGCATTAGTGAGTTCTAGTGGTGATTTTCCCACACCGAGTTAGCTCCGGAGTCAGTCCAGGTTGGTAGATTCAAATCCTATATTAGGCATTTGAATTCTCCTATTTGTAACACCATTATATTACATATTATTTACTGATTAATGGATGTAATGTAATTCTTCCAGTTATTGGTCTCATGTGGGTTTAATTTACCATGAATTATTGATTAGAGTTTACTGTATTGATTCCCTCTCTTCTACAATCTTCTTTCACATTCGATTTCATTCAGGCCTGAGGATCCAACTTCAAAAAATTAAACATGGTATCAAAGCAGGTATCTAGGCCAGCTTGAAACCTTGGAAACTTCCATTGATGCACCAAAAGCAATTGGGTTCCACATAAATCATGGTATTCTTTCCTTGCTTCCTCTAGATAATGTCGAGAGAATTCTAGCTAGGTGTGATGCACCCAGAGAAAGTGTACATGTTGAAGTGGAGAGTGTTTGAATTGGTTTGATTGCGAATTGAAGTGTTTTACAGTGTTTTTGCAGGTACATTCAAATATTTTATGAAGAATTAGTTGTTTTTGAAGCTCTGAGATGGAGAAATCAACAACTTTGACACCCAGAATCCCCACCCCCTTCAACTATCTTGATTAGAGGGATAATATGCATATTGTCTTACGCAACAAGGGTCTGTATATGGTCACAATGGGAAGAGAGGCTAAACCCCAACAACATCTTTAAAAAATCAAAGTATCTGAACATGCTTGATGAATCAATTGGTTTCATGTGCATTCACATCTCCAGAGAGTTACTCTTTCACCTTGAGGGATTGAGAACACCAAAATAAGTATGGGAAACGCTTTAATCCTTGTTTGGAAAACAAGACGAGCTAAGGGGCCATATCTTGGAGAATGATATGATAGAACTACAACCCAACAACTTCGAAACTACACAACATTTTTTCTCAAAATTCAAATCACTGGTCATGCAATGCAAGCAATGTGGGATTGACAAGAAGGATGAGCAATTGGTGCTACCAATTCTAAGTAAACTTGGCCCATAATTCTTAGTGTTCATATCTACCTTTCACTCTGGGAGAATGACTACTCCTAATTGGCAAATTCCATCCCTTGATGCCTTCACAAAATCTCTAATACAGGAACAAGACAAGCTCATACAGGTGGGAGCCCTCAGAGCCTCTCCAAATCAAGCTCTCTTGGATTGTGATACAAAGAATGTGCAAGCAAGGAGGAAACATAAAGGAAAAGAAAAAAGGAACATTGAATTAGAACCTATGGAAGAGTTTGATCCAACAGATGAATCCTTAGGCTCTAAGAAGGACAAACATCAGAGGTTTGACAAGGGAAAGTGCTCCTACTGTAAGAAAGGAAAGCATACAAAGAAATATTGTATGAAGAAGACCACAGATCAGATGTCAAAACTCCTTGAGCAACACAAGATTTCCCTCCCTGAAGGTGCAAGGAAGGCTGACTCTGGAGACAAGACTGAATATCATGATGAGAGATGCCATGCATTGAAGGCCAGTTTTTCAAAATCACATGCCCTCCTCATTGATTTAGGAGCCTCTAATCACATAATTGTATTCAAAGAATCATTATCTTCATTACAACTTACTGATGGTACAAGTATTCATATGGGAGATGACACCCAAATCCAAGTTGAAGGGAAGGGTTCAATCAAGTTAGAGCATGGAGTGTTCAAGAGTGTCCTCTATGTGCCCTCCTTAGCTACAAATTTTCTTTCTGTATACCAGATGAATCATACAGGCTCACCAAAGCGAGTTGTATTTGGTCCTCACTTAGCGGAGATCTCAGCTATCTCAACTTGGAAGTTGATAACAAAAGATGTTGCAAACCATGCCTTCAAGGCATATGGATTCTAACACTTTCTTACATACTTAGAACTAGTGCCATCTCAACTGTCATTTGAAAAGGGAAGGTAAATTCATCCTACCTAAACCTTTATCATATGATAATGTTTCCATTAATGTTTTAGAAATCAGAATCAGAAGCAGAGGACTAAGTTGAATCCGTTTATGGAATTGAATATTAAGTTCAATCGGATCGAGATTGAGATCCAGTTCCAGTCCCTACTCCTAATTCTAGGCCTAAATGGGTTCAAAAGGTTATTGAGGTTGTTGGGAACATGATTGGAGAGTCATATGACATGAGGAGAACAATATCTCCGTTTCAAAAAGAGTTCCTTGTGCTATGTCAAGCAAATCCACTTCTCCTAGGGAGGTGCTACAAAATCCCAGAGATATGCTTCATGGTGGTAAGGTCTGATCAATAGTTCTACTCACTGAAGAACAAATTGGATCATGTCACTCTTCCCCCAGGAAGAAGAGAAAAAGGTGACATTTCTTCTCCTATCTGTCATTAGATTGGAAGAAGGTGGAGAGGGTCACATGCACAATACCAGGAGGCTAGTGCACACAAAGACCATCACACTGCATTACTGCTCCACATAGATCCAGATTACATAAATATTTTCACAAGATTTTTATTCAAGAATAAATTTTCTCTTGATGTGAAAGCTTGACCCTGTTTTTTCCTGCTTATTTTGAGGGGGGGTTTTCCCCATTTCCTCGGT
>LPNX011027171.1:620332-658852 GCA_001517045.1 Pseudotsuga menziesii | reverse complement strand
GGGGGGGGGGGGGGGGGGGGGGGGGGGGGGGGGGATAGGATTAATTAATTAATCCTCCCTTGTCCACCATAGTCTATTTGTCTTTTCCTAGCTTAGGAGGTCATTGCCACTTCACCAGTGCATGGGGGACTCACCTGGGAGCCAATTAACATTCAATGCGCATGTCTTTATGAGTTTAGGATCTCTAGGGACCAATACTTATAATTGAGGAACACACTCTGAGTTCCATCAGTAGTCTCCAACAGTTGACCCTTGTTGATGTTTAGTGATGTTCCGTTATGCTTTGATTCCAATTAGTTAGGTCACTTTCAGTCATCCTAGTGCTAGGTTGCATGATTTAAGGGAGGTATGACACATTTTCTCACCTACCTACATCAGTTAACTAGTTGTGAACTGATTCAGTGATTCGAAGTTGCATTAGTGAGCTCTAGCGGTGATTTTCCCACATCGTGTTAGCTCCAGAGTCGGTCCAGGTTGGTAGATTTGAATCCCATCTTAGGCATTTGAATTCTCCTATTTGTAACACCATTGTATTACAAATTATTTACTGATTAATGGATGTATTGTAATTATTCCAATTATTGGTCTCGTGTGTGTTTAATTTGCCATGAAGTATTTATCAAAGTTTAATGTATTGTTTCCCTCTCTTCTACAATCTTCTTTCCCATTTGATTTCATTTAGGCCCGAGGATACAACTTCACAAAATTAAACATACCATGAGTAGGAAACCATGTAGACTTCTCATGTCTAATCAACCTAAGGTAACTAGTCACAAAGAAGAGAAATGGGCATGCCATATAATTGAGCACAACATAGTAAAAAAAAAATGGGAGTAACATTATCGTTGGCCCCTACCCCTCACATAACACAATGATAATTTCTCAATGCTATCCCTAACCTTCTGAAATATGACCAAACCTCACAAACTTAAAAATAAGGTATGGGATATGATTGTTATAGAGACCAATCTAACTGGATTGTTGAAGGTCTAATCCCTAACAACTATAATGAACTAATGCCTCAGGTCAAACTCTTACCTACTTTTTACGAACTGATTGAGTATGGACAACTTGCTACTTAACAAAATAGATTTTACGCTTTACTAGTACGCGTGAACGTTGTGTTTGCAACCAAGTCCAAAAAAACATTTATTATTTATGAAGTTAAGTATTGTGTTTAGTTAAAATAAGAATTTAATAATAAGATTAATAATCCCAACTAGCGATGCATCTGTTTCAGACCTATTAATGTTTGTACTCATTGCAATCATAATTTTTATTATTATTTAAACTGATAAAAATATTTTATTTTTATACTATCAAATACATGTAAAAATTTCCCATTAAAATGTTTGAATAATAATAATCTATTTTTAAGGTCACCGCCAAGTGAGACACCAATTTAGTGTATGAGACACCCTTGTTTGTGGGACAAGTGACTCCCTCTACGCAGTGATTTAACTGATAAAGTCTATAAAGGTGTACATACACTACCCCCTTTAGATTTGAACCTGTAACCTCCTAAAAAGAAACACATACTCTTAACGATTAAGCCCACTACCATTTTTAATCTATTTTACTACTTAATTTTTAATGTATTTATGTTTTAGATAAATAAAATTTCTATTAATTAAATATAAAAAAAATCATAATTTCCACATATCTATATAATTCCCCATTACGAGAGTTCTATTGTTATCCGATACTATAAAAATGCTTTTAGAAGGGGAAATGTCCTTGTTTGAATCAAGTATTGTTTTTTTCTCATACCTTTCCATCTCCATTTCCTATATATTGCAAATGTTATGTTTACAACTAAGCAAGAAAAAAAAAACATTTATTATTTGTCTTTCATTCTAGGAAGTTAAGGTTTCTATTTAGTTAAATTAAAAATTTAATGGTAATAATCCCAACATTTTAAAGATAAGTGTTGCACGCTTCTTATTCCTTTCCCTTCATTATTAGATAAAAGTAGTTGTTGGTTTTATGTTTGTAATAAGAAGTTAAATCACAAATTATTTAAGTACAACACAAATAATTAATATATGTAATATATAACTAATGCTATTTGTATTACAAGGAAAACACTTTTTAAAAAAGTCTCGTAAAGGTTTTTACTATTATAAGATTGAGAAATTTTAATGTTACAAGATTGAGAAATTTTATTTAAATAAACCGTATTAAAATCTTTGTTATTGATGGTGATTTTTTTAGTGGAGGTTTTCACAGATTTACACTATCATAAAAATGATGGGTGGTTGGATGTTCCAGTGGAGTTTATTTTGTCGATGCACATATATTTATAGTTCAAACAATGTAACAATTGTACATACGCTACATATTAAATGCATAAGGGCCTCCAAATATCTAAACTATGCATCGATGCTGATGATATATTTTTTAAGCCTCGATGGGTAATTTAGATATTGGAATCACTGAAGAACTTCTATCAACAAGACACACTAGTGTGCCACAACTTGGTATATATATATATTTTGTTTTCCTTGAGAAAAAAATCTTTTATTCTATTAGCATAAACATGGACTGTCCATGAAGGACTTTACATAACTAGCTCCTTGAGCTGTACATCACTACCTTGATTAGGCCATAAGTCTAGCTACTACCACATTAAGGCACCATTCTTTCCATGAAGCATAAACATCAAAATAAGCAAACCAATTATGGTTGCAAACCAAAAATCACAAAAGACCATGAGTAGCTAAGTTATCAGAACAAAGTCTCTAACTTTGCCATCCCCGATCTCCTGAAATTCAAGCAAACTAGGCTCCAAAGCCAGAGTGAGTTTTGAGAGCTCATCGATTTCTGAATTTAACTCACGATAAACATGTGCAAAGGAGGTGAACTCGAAGGACTCCAACTGATCTCAAATTGTAGAGAGAAGATGTTGCAGATAAGGAGTAAAAATTTGAATTTTATTGGTCGCCCAATCTATTACCATTTTAGAATCATTGAAAAGTTGTAGCAGAGAGATATTCTTGCTAAGGTCGACCTTTAACAACACCTATAAAGCTGAAAGCTCAACTTTACTATTAGAGAAATTTCCTGGAGTGNCCCCCCAACACACATATATTAATAGAAAACAAAAATATACATAGTCTTATGTGGTTGATATTCCACTGGGGGAACCAAACCAACTGTAGAAACATGGTTTATTAACAACTATCTGAAGGACCCAAAATCAAAGAAAATGACATACTTTCTAAAATAACAAAAATAATTGTCATGATGCCTGAAAAAGTTAGGTCTATACTTGACTATTCTATAAAGTTTATCAGATTGACTACCTAGATTGTCTTGATCATCATAAAGTATTTCAAAACGAACTGTTCTACTACAAGAAAAAACAAAAATAGTTTGGCTGAGACTGGCAATGGGGAGCACCACTAGTGCCACTAGTACAAAGCTAGGCTATCTTGGAGAGGCCCGCTCCTTGAACACCATTTTGGTAGTCACTTTGGCTAGGATGTTGAACTTGATACCCAATTCAACATGATATCTGGCTATAATGTTTAGGGTGGAATCAACTCCATGAATATGTCCTTTCATTCATCGAGTTGAAGGAGGATTTCCTTCTTTTCTTCATGATCGTACATGTTGGCCTTACCCAAGAGGGTTTCCATTTGCTAACAGAGTCATTGTCTTCGTGAGCTTGGTATCCCTAGTTCGCGATGTCCCTGCATATTCAATAATCTAACCGAACTCGAACTGAATTGTGTCCAAGTGGAGTCATGACACATGCTTTCTTCCACGCAACCCGTTCTTCCATACCATTTAGTAGGCATTGGGTGGGGGCTAAGATAAACCTTCTGAAAACAACTTGGGTTTCCTTTTCCTCCTAAATGACTCTTGGCATGTGGGCATTTCTTGTGATTCTCTTCCCACCTCTCATTATTTTCCCCTTCATCATGCTTATCTTCCGTTGTTGTAACTACTCCCAAGTTTGATCTTCTACTCATGAGGGTTCCACCACCACCAACCACTAAGAACACAATCCCATCCAGGGGGTTGGATTCACCAAACAATCCCTTAAGCAACTATAACCATCAAGAGTTCTACAATCGTTCGCAAGTGTACTTTCCCACTCACTCCAACACATCAACATTACATACTTGTCTGAGGGAAAGGTAATTGGAGAAACATCACCATGCATTGTAGCATCATCAACTATTATACTTCCACAACTTTGGAATGAAAATGCCATAATGATCATAGATGGATAGTACTCTATCATAATTGCAGTCGGTTTGATAAAAAATCTATTCCCACACTTACAGATATCCCTGACCTCATGGAAGGGCCAAGGCATTATTTTGAGATGCATAAGAAAACTCCCATACCCCTTGCCAATCATCCTAGCCACCTTCACGTGCTCCTTCTCGCATGCCATCAATCTTGTTAGTTGTGAGGTGTTTTCTTGGGATTGATAGAGCCCTCGTCTTGTACTTGTGAGAAACTATGATCTAAAATATTTAGCTAAGGAATTTAGTGAATAAACATTTTTAGTAAAACGTTAATGTAAAAGGCACACCTACAAACTTATGTGATTATGTGAGGTGTCCAAGTTAATTTTAGATAACGGTCTTTTAGTTATTATTTCTGGGTTATTTAAACCCATCTTCTATTCGACATGAGGTATTTTTTTGTACCTTATCCCTCACATATCTCTAATCTATTTTTTCTCCTTCATTAATAAATTTGTGTGTCTGAGGACACTTTTTCAAAGTCGTATCAGTGTTGGTTGGAAGATGTTGAAGAGTTGAAGTAAAGATCTTCCATGGAAGAAGTTGGAGTAATTTTCAGAAGGTCTTAGGTTGTGGAATAACATAATTTTAATGGTGAGTTTTGAACAACAAAAGTTAAATCCTTGATCAATATCTCCTTTATTTCCCTGATTGTTTCCTTCCTTCACCCATTTTCAACAATAACATTCAGTGTAAATGTTAAAGGAATTATAATATTTGTTTGCATAGGCTTGAAATATCATCAATGATGAAACTTAGACTCAATAAAAAGAACCCTTGTATAAAGGTGAAGATATTCCCATGTCTTATCTAAATTAATGATGATATCCCATCAAAACACCTCTTGTAGACATAACACTCCTTGAAAATCACAGTTTTTTGGTGCTAAGTTGAACATCACCTCCTCACCAGGGTTGAAATTTAGGGTTGAGCATTATTGTGTTTGTCCAGTTCGCTCAATGTGATTCTTTATAATAAATATCTTCTTAGTCTACCTCCTCCTGAAGATGTAGAAAATGAATACAAAAATTTTATGTTTGAAATGGGTCGGTGAATCAAGAGATCATATTTAGTGGGCACCATATTCTAATTCTTAAAACAAAACAATCATTCCAGGTTATTAAAGGAAATATTAGTATGATTTTATGTACAAAATCATTGATTGGGAATAATGGACTTTAGTTTGAGACTATTCATACAACTTGTTGAGAATACATATCATTCTATAGATGAAGAAAGTTTTGATATTGTTTGTCCTGCACACTTTAATATTGTAGGTCCTTTTATCAGCTTCATCAACACTATTATGTTTGGTTGTATTGGAGGAAAACTGAGGATCTTGGGGAAGGATTCTTACTTGCTTAACATTAAAATATCCTTCTACCATTACAACATTGATGCTCTGACCCGAATGGCTTGACTTGCAAGAACAAACTAGGATTTCAGTCACTGATTTAATTCATGGTATCACCACGTTGATTCACTACATAATATTTGTTCTTTTGTTGAAAGAAATTCTTTTTAAAATTACATTAAATGATAGATATGGTCATATTTGTAAGAACACTATTAGCTTGAGTGAATTTGTGAGGTAAAAGTTAGGTTATGTATAACCTATCAATTTTATTCCAAAATCTTGTAATAAAGAGGCAACAACATATATTGTATTTACAAGAATTGATTAGAGCACAATAAAGTTAAATCAATTACTTTTTTGATGAGACTATATGTGGGTCATTGCCAAGCCCCTATAGATCTCTTTTGGTGCGTGAAGTGTGGTGCATTCACTGCATTGTTTTCCTCTTTTTTGATGTTTTTCTAATTTGTTTTTGATAGTGCAACAATCACACTCATACTTAACCATTAGAAAAAAATGACTATTGCAAATATTCAGAGTTGCATGTTTTGGTGATATAAGGTGTATTTTATTTTCTTCTGGTGAAATAAGGTGCCTTTTATTTTATTTTGGAGAAATAAGGCGTCTTTTATTTTCTTTTGGAAATATTGTATTTTGGAGTTATAAGGTGCATATTTTGGTGCTTACTATTCAAATTTTGTTACCATACAATGTAACTGAATTTATGCTTCTTCATTTTACAATGTATAAAGTTGTTAGTCTCTTTAATGATTATGGCAAATTAGAGGGTTCAAAAAAGTATAAAGTATGGAGGCTACAAATTTAGAGCACTCTCATTCATAATAAATTATGGAAGGGAATTTGCAATACACAACCTACAAAACCTATTGATGCTGATCAATTAGAAAAATAGGATTCGAAGGGTGAGAAGGCATTAGCACTTATTCACAGTACTGTTTCTGATGATTTTTTTTCACATTGAAAATTGTAGTGTTTATTGTTCACCTTGGACAATTCTTAAAGATTTATTTGTTTCACAACCTAAGGCTAAAAGAATTGATTTTCAATCCAAATTATTGTAACGAAAAGTAACGAAAGGGGGATTTCATGGAATACATTTCAAGACTAAAAAATTAGACGAAAATTTTTAAAGGATGGTTTTACTGAAATTGAAGACAGTTTGATGGTTACAATTTTGGTATTAGGTTTGCTAGAATCATACAAGCATTTTTTGGAAGCGTTACAAATCACAGATAAGTTGGATAATATAACTTTTGATAATATCAATGAGCTTCTAGCTAATCATGATAAAAGTTTTGGTAAGACAATGCAATTAGGATAGGATGTATTGGTTGCAAGCACAATTAAATATTCAAATGGAAAAAGTGTTTATCCTATCACATGAAATGAACATAAGGGGAATGAACATCAACACAATTCATTTCAATATTCAAATTTAGGCTGTGGTCAAGGAAAAGGAAGGGGAAGTGGTAGAGGTAATATGACTTGGACTAAGAACAATTCTAAAGAAGAATAAAATCAGCATTCACAATATAGTGGAAGAGAAAGAGGCAAGAAAAATATAAATTGTTTCTGATGTAATAAGATTGGACATTATGCCTCAAATTGTAGAGTTTAGTATGACAAGATAGATAAGTAGAAAGATTATTATTCGACACAATATCTGAATACATAAGAAAATGATAACTATGAATATGTTTTTACAACACTTCAACAATTAGAAGCATCAAACTTAGTTAAAAAAACTTATTCTTTTAGAAGTGATTTTAAGGATACATGGATCATGGATATAAGTGCCACTCAACATATGCCATACATGAAAGATTTATTTTGGGATTATTTGAATTATTAAAATTGTCATTTGAGTTCATTCTTTCTAGCAGATGGCACCACACACATACCACAAGGAAAAAATTTCAGTAAAGGCTATTTTACAAGGAATTGGGAAAATAATGATTTCTAATGTTTGGTATGTTCCCTCATTTAAGAAAAAAATGTTTTCTTTGGTTTTGATTCGCCAGTCAAGACATCAAATTGTAATGGAATATGGGATACTTAAAATCAATTCAATAAAATATGCTTATAAAATAACGATGACATGTTATGAGAATGGAAATCTCCTTAGAATGTAATACACAATCATTCCAATAATGCAATAACTTGCAACATCAGTTGAGACCGATATTACACCCATCAGATTATGGCATAATCATTTGGCCACTTGAATATTGATAGTATTGTTCAACTTTAATAACAAGGTATGGTAAACATATTGTCCACATTTTAGAAGGAAAATGCAATATTCCAAGGTTGCATTTATGGAAAATAGAGGAGGTTAGCATTTCCTGCAAGTACTAGGAGGGAAACTAGTAGATCACATCTTGTTCATAGTGGTATGTGTGGAACTTTGGACTGATATGATCCAAGGGGGGTCATATATGAGGTTAAATGTTATAATATGACCCCAAGGGGAAAATATATGGAGATACATGTATATTTAATGGGCCGGTCTAATGAAGAGGCCTCATGTGCAATTAGTGGACATGTATATATAAAGGTAATGTAATCATTATTGAGGACATGCGAAATGATTATGTGAATGTCTTGGGGTAATTGGAGAAGGATCTCCTCTTATTTAAGGAGTTATTGTGTAACTTATCTCTCTTATCTATATTGAAGTTGTGCTCTATGTACATTTATGTACATTATATTGAACAATCAATTCAATACTTTACTAAAATAAAGGGACATGTTAAGGGAAGAATTAAAAAATAAAGATGAAGCAATATGTAGATTGAGAACCATAATAAAAATTTATTCCATGAGGTCAAGAGATTGAAATCAGGAAAAATAAAGGATCTTGGATGAAGATACTTTTAAAATAATAGAAGAGGAAATATGCAAGAAGGTTGAAGAATCTATAAATACAAATGATGTTAAAGAAGAAATGAAATCCATAATTGAAGAAGGACTTCAAACATTGATGAATGACATCACATTGGAGATTCAAAAGGAGAAGGAAGGTAATATTCTAGAAGGACACTAGAAATTACTTGAAGAATTTGAGATCCATATTGAATATGGAAATGACAAATATGAGGGTATTATCTCAAAGGTGAGAGTGATAAAAACACCAAACACAAAGGATGGATGCCAAAATTATTCTCGAAGAGAAGACTAATGACATGAGTGGGCAAAAGGAAGAGAAACCATCAAGTGTGAACCATATCAACATCCTCATTACCAAGAAATATTCTAGGAAATACAAGAAAATATACATTGACACTGTCAAGGAAGAATATGGAATACTCAACAACATTCATGGAACAAAGCACCAAAAAACCATTATTCAACAAGATATTATCAAAGACTAGAAACTACAACAAATTAGAGAACTCACAATCACAACAAATGTAATCAAAATAATACAAAAACCAAATATGAAGGATTGAGACAAGAAATAATCAAATTTAGATCGATGGATCATCATCAATGGCAACAAGAAAGCAGGAAAATAAGGAAATCCTATTACTTGGTTTCATCACATGTAAATCCATTAACTGCAAAGCTTTGAGGATAAAGGATTTGAAGGAAGGTACTATGATATGACCCAAGGGGGGTCATATATCAAGTAATGCATTTTAATCGTTTTCTCTGCTGTGAGTTAGATGACACTCGGTATGTTCAAATTCAAGGAAGCATTTTAATCATTTTGCTAATGTATGTTGATTATTTTTCAGTAATAGGTAACAATGATGATAATTTTTCTTAAGTAAAGAAAGAAATTCAAATAGGGTTTGAAATGATAGACTTGGGGCTTCACTACTATCTTGGAGTTGAATTTTTTCAAAGAGAAAGAAACATATTTATGTCTCAAACTAATTATTTTTCAGAACTATTGAAGACGTTTGGAATGGAGGATTGTAAATCAACTATCACCCTGTGGAGAAAAACTTGTCAACAATATCGATTATCTATAGTTAATTGGAAGTTTAATCTATCTGATATATTCTTTGTCGGATTTATATTTTGTAGTCAACATCCTATCTAGGTATATGTAGGAACCTAGAGAGTGTCAATGGAATGCAACAAAAAGGGTACTTAGATATCTTTAAGGAACAAAAGATTTTGGAGTTGAGTTTAAAATGAATATATATTTTTTAACTTATTGGCTAATCAGATGCAGATTTTGCTAGAGATGTTGGTGACATGGCATCTACTTTGGGATATTTAATGAGCATATGATCAACTATTGTTTCTTGGAGTTGTAAAAAACAAGACACAATTGCAAATTCCAAAGCAAAGCAAAATATATCTCATCTTGGGAAGCAACTTGTGAAATAGTCTAGTTACAAAAAAATTTGCAGGATCTTCAAGTTGTTCAAAATAAATCTCCTTCATTATTCATCGTCAGTTAATTAATGATCAATTTATCCCAAAATATTGTATTTCACTCAAAAATAAAACATGTTGATACAAAGTGTCATTACATTCAAACTCTCGTCATCAAGGAAATCATCAAGCCAAATTATTTTCCAATAGAAGATCAAACTGTGGATATCTTCAATAAATCTATTGGAAGGATTAAATTCATTAAGTTCATAAATGAACTTGGTATCTTCTCTAAAGAAATTTTGGATCAAAGGGGGGATTGTTAGAAACTATAATCCAAAATATTTAACTTAGGAATTTAGTGAATAAACGTTTTATTAAAACATTAATGTAAAAGGGATACCTACACACTCACATGATTTTTTTTTTCCTCGAAAAAAATTCATAATTTTATTTCAAAGTAGAACAAAATTACATCTGCACATGTAAGAGGATCACTAGGATCCCTACATTGTCACATATTATCTGTCTCATATTATCATAACCAAAAAAATTTCAAAACTGTCCCAGCCTGTAAAAGCAGAAATACTATCAGCTATATACATCACCGAAAATATGAATATCAATTCATATCTCAGACCACAATATCTGGAATGTATCCAATTCAAATTGCTGTCTCCATAATCATAGACTGTCCCAGACTGTAATATATCAGGGAGTAGACAGTTCTGATCCATACTGAAAAAGCCGATCCCATCCAGTAATATCTATACCGAAACATCACAGAAAATATGAACACCCAATTCATACATTGCTGTCCTGGATAAACTAAAAAATATACAGTCCCAGACTGTAATATATATAATCATGCAGCTCGATACATATATGTATACCCACAACATAGTAGACCACAGGTCACAAAATATGGAATGAATCAAAATCATAAATTGTTGTCTCATAAGCAAAAAATTGAAACAGTCCCAGGCTGTAATATATATATGCATATCAGCGATACATATATGGATATCAGACCCAAATCATAGTAGTTGACAGGTCACAATATCTGAGCCAAAGCTCAAAGCTGATCCAAAACTGTATCATGAAAAGGCCGATGATAATAGCTGTATGAACCCTCGCGAGAGTGCACAGTTATCCTTCATATGCCAAAGTCAAGATGCCACTGCGTCGCTTCCTTGGATAACTGATCAGCCACCCCATTCCGTTCCCTATAGACATGAGTAAAATAAATATGATTAAACTGTTGTTTTATGCGGAATACCTCCTCTAGAATAGGTAAAAGTATCATCACATGGCACCGAACATTTTCTTTTGCCCATTCAATAACTAGCATAGAGTCACCAAAGACCTGTAAAGACAAACAACCCTGTTCCAAAGCAAATAAAAGCAAGAGCCTGAGTGTCATTAATTCAACATAGTTGTTTGATCCCCTCCCTAATCCAGCCGAGAAATGAAAATAATGAGACTTAGATTTGAAAAGAACTCCACCCCCACCACATCTCAATTGCCAATCTTGAGAAGCTCCATCAAAGAAACCCCAAGGGAGAGTTTTGTCAATCAGTTCCTCCCGCACAGGCCTATGCTTGAGAAGCTTCTCAGGTTCCCTGAAAAGATGAATAATTGCAACAATTTGTGCCACAACAGACTCCATCGGAATTCGACAGTCCTGAAAAATAATCTTGTTGCGATTTATCCAAATCCCCCAAGCAAAAATACATGGAACAGCTCGTAGAGTTTTTTGGCCCAACCACTAGCTTTGAAAAGCTTGGAGGGCAGAAACTCCCTGCCACCCCCCGATGAAACCCATCTGCTTACCCACTTTAGTCCATATAGTTTGAGAATAACTACATTGAACAAAGAGATGTTGAATTGTTTCCTCAGCCTTCCGACACATCGAACAAAAGCCTGGGCCTTCAAGAAATCTCATTTGCAAAATGTCCCATGTTGGAGCTTTATTTTCCAAAATAGGCCAGAAGAGTAACTTGGCCTTACCTGGACATTTTAGCTTCCACAACTGTTTCCACCACCAAACCAGTTCTCGGTTATGAACCAAAACATTGAGCTGAATATAACCATGTTTAGGAGTATAACACCTTGAAGGATTATAGTCCCAAACCAATTTATCCTCCCGGTTAGTCAATCTGACATTTGAAAACCTTAACTGCCTTATATATCCCTCCCATGCTACCTGCAGATCATTATGAATATCAAGTCTCTGAGCACTGATCTAGCCTTGATGCCATAATGAAGAATTTTCCTGATCCTCAATATCAACAATATAATGACACCCTCTTGCTTCCAAGTGTAGTCTCAGCTCCTCAGGAAGGACATGATCCCTCCCACAGCTTACCCAAGGATCAATCCCAATACGAACCATTCTCCCATTACCTATTCTACACACCAAACCAGAGCCAACCAGATCAAAATGCTTTACCACTGCTTTCCAGACCACTGAGCAATTTGTCCGAGATTTTTCCGCCAACCGAATCCACTCAATGAGAGTCAAAGGAGCAATATATTTATGATACACCACTCGAGTCCAGAGACTCTGTGTATGAATAAGTCTCCATGAGACTTTTGCTCCTAATGCCTTTGCAAAAAGGAAAATATTTTTTAACACCCACCCTCCCAAAGCTTTTGGAACAACAATTTTCTCCCACCTCACCCACACCATAGCCCGATGATCATTCTTACCTCTCCACAGAAAAGAAAAACATAGCCTGCGAATCTGTTCAAGAATCCCCTTAGGCAACCATGCAAGAGACATCCAGTAGACTGGTATCCCTTCCAAAATAAATTTCACTAGAACCAGTCTCCCAGCTGAAGAGAGCCATTTTTTATTCCAACATTGAAGTCTTTTTTCCAATTTTGTCAATAACCAGTACCAATCTGCCTTCAGGTAAGAGTTCGGTTTTAAGAAAAACCCCAGATACTTTAACCCAGCATCCAAATCCATAATTCTAAAAGGCAAATGAAGAGCAATTTTGTTTGTCTCCTGCTTAGATAAGTTCGAGCATGATATAGTGTATTTTTCAATATTTACCACCATACCTGGGAAAAGTCCCTTCCGCTTTTGAAGCCAAAATAAAGCAGCTGAGACCTTCAGCAACAAGAAGAAACAAAAGGGGAGAAAGAGGACACCCTTGTCGAAGAACCCTTCCCGCATGGAAGAAAGGGCTAGCAGCTCCATTAATGAGGACTGCAAAACTCACCGTACTGATACAAGCCATAATCCATCTCACAAATTCATAAGCGAATCCCAAGTGTGTAAGCATCATCCTAAGGTAAATCCAACTGACCCGATCATAAGCCTTGGAGAGATCAATCTTGATCACTGCTCCTTTCTGTTTCTAAACTTTCAAAGTATGTAGGCCTTCCTGAGCAACTGCAATGGCCTCATGAATTTGACGTCCCTCCAGAAACCCAAATTTCTCACTAGAAATATGTTGGGACAATACAGATTTGAGTCTCTTTGCAATAACCTTAGAGATAATCTTATATAAACAATTACAGAGTGAGATGGGCTTGTAATCCTCAAAACTTACAGGTTTATCCACTTTTGAGATAAGAGCAATAAAAGTAGTATTGAGCGGACCATGAATAAACCCAGCCTTACGAGATTCCTCAACAACTGACAAAAGCTCCTCACCAAAGAAATCAAAGAAACCCAAGAAGAATTCAACAGGCCAACCATCAGGCTCTGGGATTTTATCTTTTTGAAACGAGTGAAGCACCTGAGATAGCTCCTCCATCGAAACTCCCCCCATCAACATCCTGTTTTCCTCCTCATCCACAAAATGGGGAAAGAGCTATGCCACCCAAATGACCTTAGCAATATTAGCTCCAGGTTGTGCAGAGAATAAATTCCCAAAATATCTCACACCCATATCAGCCAGCCCATCGAAACTGGACACCGGTTCCCCTTCTGCCGAAGACAACTCCCAAATAGAATTGGAAAATTTTCTCCCCTTTGCAAAAGCTTGAAATTTTTTTGTATTCTCATCTCCACACTAAAGCCAGATTGCTCTGCTCTTCAACCTCCACATTTCTTCTCGCTCACAAAGAATCACATTCCGCTTCTTTTCCATAGAAAGGAGTTCATCCTTAGCCTGTTCATCCAAGAACCCCATCCCCGGACTGTGAAGTATCCTGTCAATAGCCAACTCACAGTCCCTCAAGTTCATATCATCCTTCACCCTCTTAGCATGAGCCCAAGAGATAGTATCCTCCTTTATGCGTTTCATATTTTGGTAAAAATGTACCCCCACATGCTCCATAGAGTTTTGTGGACGAGGATTCCACATCTCCTTAACCAAAGATTGAAAACCCTCTTCCTTCAACCAGCTGGAGTTAAATTTGAATGGACTTGGGGGCTTCCTCCGTCGACCCCGAAATTCCAGAAAAATGGGGAAATGATCAGAAATCCCTCCTGTCCCCACCCACTGCCGAACAAGATCCAACCCAAGAGCTAATGATTCATCCACCAAAAACTTATCCAATCTCTTAGCTACCCTTTGATCCCCTGCTCTCTTATTTCTCCAGGTAGGGACAATCTTGGGTGGGAGTATGTCCAGTAAATCCTTCCTCGCAAGAGCTTGAATGAAAAAGTTGGCCAAAACATTCGGAGCAGCTCTAGGCCCCCAGACCTCAGAGGCTCCCAGTGTAAGATTAAAGTCTCCCCCAAAAATTACATCAGTGTCTTCGAAAAGTGCCAAAGTGAACAAAGAATCCCAAAAGCTAGCTCTGTTCAATAATGGCCCATAGATGTTAAGAATCGTGAGAGTCTTCCCAATCTCAGAGTCCCACACTTCCAACCCCACACCAGAATAAATTCCCCAAGAACAGTCACACCTACAACTTTGAACCTTCCACCTCGAGGCTAGACCTCCAGAGCGGCCCCTTGCATCCACAGCCACAAACTTCCAACCAGAAAGCAAAGTTTCTAAAACCCTTACAACCTCCTCACTACACCCCAAAGTTTCCTGTAGCAAAATAACATCCAGCTGATTTAACTCCACCAGCCTTCGAAGAGACGATTTTTTGAGGGGACTCGCCAACCCCCGACAATTAAAGGACATAAATTTCATTTGGGAGACCCCGCTTGGGCTTTCACTGCTCTAAGTGCCCATTCAATTGAAGATTGTGTCCCTATCCCTAAATCCACCTTTTCCCGATCTTGTGCTTTGGAAAAAAGAGATTTTCTGCCATGACCCTTCCCCACCATACACAAGGACAAACCATGAAGACCTTTCCCCCCCGACCCCTCAAAGGATATCTCCCTACTTCTAAGAGCATATCTGATACTTCTTCCCTCAGAGCTAATAGAGATATTTGTAGAAACAATGGAAGGGGATAAAACACAATCAGACGACGGCAACGAACAAGGAACAACCGGACAGTGGATTGCCGGGCTGGCTAAAGGAGAACCAAAAGACAAAACCCCCCATATCCTCAGAGAAAAGAGAAACTACAGGAGAAGGGATAAAAGAAATTCCCAAGGGATTCGAAAATGAACCCCCTTGTAAATTGGCCTGCACTGAAGTCTTCCTGGAGCCATCCAGAGATGAAGAAACCAAAGCATTAACCCCAGCCCCCAGTCTGTCATCAAACAATCCCCCAGGGACCTTCATGCCATTGTCCACCTCGCTCAAAGACATGACTGATGTAAAAGGGAGTTTTCTGGAAACAGCTTGTATCTCTGGTTCTGTGTCCACCGTCCTTCCATCCAATATCCCAGTTTTCATTACCCCCACACCAGCAGTAACCCCCACCTCCTTAGGAGCATCTATCCCATCTAAATCATCATCAATCATTGGTTTGCTGGTCCTAAAAGGAAGCGTACAACTGGCCACCAAATGTCCATATGTATGACAGCGATGACACCTAAATGACACACCCACATAGTCCAGAATTTGTACAAAGTCCCCATCCTTTGTCTGTACAGTTAATTCAGAGGAGAGTCCCAGACGCAGATCGATTTTTACCATAATTTTGGCCACTAAATACTTACCAGTCTCCAAAAGGATAAATCAGCACATATATATTCACCCAGAAAATTCCCAATTTCAGCAAAGTGGTTCTCATTCCATAAGTGCATAGGAAAACCTGGAAGTTTTACCCACAGAGGCTCCTTGTTAATCTTCTCTTTTTGTGAATCAAAAAAAGGTGTCCAGCTTTTCAATACAATAGGAACCCCATTCATAGACCACTGCCTCCCCAGGACAGCATCAACCTCCCCTTTGTTGTGCATGATGAAAGAAAACCACCCTTTAGTCAATACCCGAACTTCAGGAGCTGCATCCAACAAATGTTTCCACTGCTCGGCCGCCCACCTCCGGAGAAAACCACATCCAAAATGTTTGCCAAGGACATGCCCCACCACTGCTGTCATGGACATATCCTCAGCCTCTTCCAATGAAACGTCCACCCCCAACACCAGCTTGTCCCTACGCTTCCTAACTTTAACAGAATTTGGACCTTTTTGAGATCCCTTCTTAGCTGACCCCCCTTGCTTAGGACCACCTCCAAGAAAAGGGGAAAGACCCTCTATTGGGAGCTCCAAAAAATTTGCAGGGAAGTTTGTAAAGAACCCAGTCTGAGGTGAGAGAGTACGTCTGAGAAGCCTAGCAAGGTCGAGCCTGTCCACACCCAAACCCTCAGAGGTCTTGAAAAGAGCTAAATCCGCCTCCAAACCCTCCAAAACCACAGAATTGGGCGATGATATCCTGGGATTTGAAAGCCTGGCATATTCATGCCCTGCCAACCCCACTTCATCCACGAGCCTAGAGTAGCCCCCTGGCCCCCTCCCTGACAGCAGAGGTCCAGATGACCCCTGCCGATCCAAAGCACCAGAAGAACCGCCTACAACAAAAATATCACTTTCATTGACCCCATTTGATGTATAATCTACCTCCTCCTCCATACCTCCCCACCGAACCACCCCAAAACCTTTCAATCCACAAATCCAAACCCCAGAAAACCGCCACAGAAAAAGGCCCACAGTCGTCACACCTAAACTATGCCACCACAAACTCAAGCTCCAAGACAAAACCCATAAATCAGGCTCCCTTCGCAGTCCATCGCCTGAAAACTCCAGGTCTTCTAAACACCGTAGCCTTCTTCAATTCCACCAAAAAACTCTCTACCGTCTGTCAACCAAATTACACCATGATCTAATTTGATAAATCTGTGTAAATGGTTTAGTGCGAGGGTTTCTGTAGCTAACACGCTCTCAGCATAAACCCATGGCGTCTTTCCTTTACACTTGAAAATATAACCTTGTTCCACTCGAAGTAGAAGGTTGCTTAATAGAAGACCACCACAAAGCCTTCTACAAAAGAAAGAACAAAGACTGATCAGAAGAAACAACCCTGCTCCAGTAAGATCAAGACTCGAGCCTCTGAAAAATCAAGGCTAGAGATTAATCTGAAGATTCAAACCACTAGTCCTGCAGATTCTTGGAGCAAAATTCACACTGAGATCTCTAAATCGTGGAAAAAATGCCAACACAAAAGCATAGACAAGGCCTGAACCCAAGATGATACCGATCCACCAGACCTATAAACTGATCTTGAAGTGAAAATTCTGATTCAAAAAATCAGTCTATTATATTCTTCTTGGAGTTGTTTTCAAAAAACCAACCTCCAATAGAACTAGAGCCTCTGCACTCTTGCAAACGAAGCCAAGAGGCCTTCAATAGGAACCAGGCATGCAAGGATCTAGCCTCCACTACAAATTTTGAAACTGGTTCTTAGAGTGAAAAGTTTCTCCACCCCCCCTGCAATCTTAAAATGCAAGAAAATCCAGAATGCAAAAGACTCTCGATGGATTCCAATCAAAACATTTTGAAGGGAACTCAGCGCAGATAGTCCCATCAGTGGAGAGCATGAAGAGCCACTCCCTCCACCAGCATGAGCCAGGACACTTCCTGCAACAAGATCCACCAATCCAACTCCAGCCAACGCTTCAGAACCGATCAAAGTATAGATCAGAGCCCTGCAAGAAAAAATAGAGCCCAACAAGGAGGTTGCTCCAAATGCAGCAGTCAAGCTCAGCAAATTAGGATAAGCGACCCTCAGACTGTATCTGAGACTGATCAATCCTGTATACAATTATCTTTCTAGGTAGAGAGAAATCTTGCATCAAACAACTGATATTAATTTCCCTCCAGACCACCGATCCCTTAGCAAGGCCACGCGTGATCTGCACAAGGCGTGGAGCTTCAACCAACGGTCAATCAATCTGATGTTGGGTAGACTCTAACCAGATAAGATCAGGCATCAAGCGACCCACAGAGAGCAAGCAAGCAGGACAGAGCCAAAACATCCAGGAATTTCTTGAAGATTCAACCTGCAAAAATTTTCAAATGCGTTCTTGGAGCGAAAAAAAAACCCCATTTATTTCAATTCTTCCCACACACTCACATGATTATAATGTGAGGTTTTCAAGTTAATTTTAGATAACAATTTTTTTTTGGTATTATTTTTGTGTTATTTAAACCCATCTTATATTCTATGTAAGGTAGATTTTTGGACCTTAACCCTTACATATCTCTGATATAATTTTTCTCATTCATTAATAAATATGTGTGTATGAGGACACATTGTTAGTCCCTACCCACTTGTCTTGGGGGAATTTCTATAGTTAGAATTTCCAACACAATAAAACAAATATGAAGAGGTTGCTCCATAACTTGTATTTCATTATTTTTACAAACTTTTCAAAACTTGATACAAAAATAACATTACTATCCTTTGCAGAGAATGTCCTTTATTTCCTAATAGTATGAATCCTATAAAAAGCACCTAAGGACATTTGTATTTTGAAAAACATTGAGAGATTTTTTTTTTGAGTAAGAAGTAGCCTTTCTATTACTTAAAACTATAAAAAACTATTACATGACTGAGTCTACCTAAGGCATGGAACCAGACTGTAAACTTGTGACCAAAAAAGGATTATATAATCGTAGCTAGACAGAAAATCTAATCATGGTTTTGGCTACCCAACCTTTGTACAAGAGCAACATTTTGATCAGAGTGACAAAAAAAAAGAAGACATCCTGAAATACAACATAAACATAAACATGGAACCATATCAAAGAGAGGAAGAGAATGATATTAATCTTTCATCACCGAAGTCTTTGTCTCTTCTTTGTTGTACTTTCTAGTCGCATTTTCCTTGGATTCACAGTCAATATCTTTGATGGATCCTTGTGGGCCCTGGAACGGTGGCTTAGAAAGACGCATGATTTCCTTCATATGAACCGGGTATCGCTCTTCATCCTTCATGAACATGCTGATGGTGACCTTAACCATGTCACCGAAGCTCTCCTGCTCCTATATGGATCTAGAGGGAATGAATTTGAGCCTCCAGTAGTGGTTCATTACCATGCCAGGACCCAAGCTAAGCCTGAATTCACCAAAAAAATATTCTTCCATGATAGAAATCGCTTCATTGTTGTGGTATGGAGTTTCAACAAGAAATATTGATTCCAAGTTGGTGTTATGCTGAATAGAGGAGTGTATTTCAGCAATAGAAGGTCGTGAATTCATGGTGGAAGATGCAAGCCAGATTACCCTAAGATAAATCCAAGCAGAGAGGGAGAATAAACAAAGAAGAGGGCTCGCAGATATGAATGAGACATAATGCCACACAGAGGTGAGGATGGAAAAGTCAATGGACATGATTATAAACAAACTCACACAAGTCCGATGAATGCCAAAGTACTAGAGACATGTGAACTAGAGCAGGGAGGAGTGGCTCTCCATTACGTTTTCATAGCAGAATTCTGAAAACTTATGCGAACCTTCGTGCACTACATAAAAAGTGAAGAGTCAAAGGGAGGGGATTCCACTTGTCATGGCACGTGCCCAGTTTCCATCATGCTGCCTGTTGGCTGTGATTTGATCATATGCATCTAGGGAAACAAAATATTTAGAAGCAATATTTTTCCAGGTCCCTCTGAGTGTTGGGTCAAGAATGTCCTCCCAGCAAAGCTACTAGATTTCTCTGTTGTTAGCTACTTCATGATTAGAAATGGATTCAGCAAGCATATTGGATTTATTTCTCACATGATGGAATACTACTGTCGGGTTGGACAAAAGTGGTGATTCTAGGGTTCCCAATCTGCTTTCGAGTCTCCTTTTTTTTTGCTAGTTTTCTTCCCGTTGAAACTTATTGAATCATGTTTTCCATATTGATGATTAGGAGAGAGTCTCTGTCCACAATGAGGGGGGTCCAACCTTGATTGAGGGCCTAGGTGAGTCCTACCAGCAGACCATCCAATTCTACAACGTTGTTGGTGGAAAAGCCTAAGGATCCCCAGAAGATGCCTTGGATTTTACCACTATGGTTTCTAATTGCACCTCGAAATCCAGTCGAGCTTGGGTTTCCCTTTGAAGCGCCATCAAAATTAAGTTTAAAAGTGCCAGAGGAAGGAGGATACCAGAGGTTGAAGGAGACCTTATTAGTCATTTTTAGTTTGAGAATGCTAATGTACTCTGGAATAGAACAAATGCCCCATTCTTGAAGCATTTGAATTTCCATGGCATTGGAGGCGAGGCAATTGTCTCCCCATGAATTTAGTGTGCCAAATGTCTTTTTCCTTCCTTGACCTATTTTCAAAAATCCTATTATTTCTCTCAATCCAGATATCCTAAGCGACAAATCTTGGGAATAGCTCCCATATTCTGTTGAGGATCGGGATTCTAAAGGGATTATGAGTCCAATTGGAAACTGATAGGTCTAGGCGCCCTTTCACTCTGGTGGATTTCTGAAAGATGTATTCCCCCTCTTTCCACATGTTATCGACAAAATTGCATTCATAACTGAGATGGTTGATGGATTCTCCTTCTTTTCAGCACATACAACACCAGGCTGGCCCTATGTAGCCTCTTTTTATTCTATTTTCCTAGGTTAGAATATGTCAATGAAGTATGAGTTAGAGAAAGGATGATACTTTGGGCAGAGGTTGGCCTTCCATACCTTCCTCCATTTTTTGTCATCGGGCACATTTTAGGGATTGGAAAGGAGCATGGAAGCTTATTTCAAATTGAAGGTGCATACTTGAGAGAATCCCCATTCGATCTTGTCAGAACTTTTGCCTACCCATATTTTTCGAGTTTGAAGGATATCCCATAAATCTTGGATGTCTTTTTCAGTGCTTAGTGCTTGCCACCAGCTAAAGTGTTTTCATCTTCTTAAATGTCCTTCCATTTCTCCCACTGTCCACATATCCTGAATTTTTGTTTTCTCTAGGGATAAGAGTTTCTCCCATAAATTAGGGGTGTTGAATTCTTCCATCAGATGGATTTGTTGATTCCAAGAGTCTAGAAAAAAGTTTGTTGATTCTCCATTTTGAATCTCCCAAAATTTGAATTGATGAATGAGGGAGTGGTTGGATTGTGATGATTTCCATATGTGAGAGCCTTTGGCCCAGTTGGGATCATATTTAATATGCCATAGAAGAGCCCAAGGCTCTAAGGAATGGGAGATCCATATCCACCATATTTTGGCATTTAATATTTGGTTGTTGGTTTCAGGATACATGAGGCCTAATCCTCTTGCAAGCTTGGGGATGAAAATAGAATTCCAATCCACTAGAGACCTTTTTTGTGATGGTCTGAACCTCCCCAAAGGAAGGTGCGTTGTATGGCGTGAATTTTCTTGAGAATTTATTTAGGAGAAGCAATTTTTGAGAAGAATAAGTACATGGGAATTTCTTGCAAAACAACTTCAACAATAACAAGGTGGCTGGGAAAGTTGAGTCATCTAAAAGTCTAGCAACTTAATTTCTTTTTTCATTATGTCTAGAAGATATTTCTAGGACACTTGTTTGACAATAGAGTCTGCTAAGCAAGCATTGATATAGTCGGCGGGAAGGGATCCTTAAGGAAACTCAAGAATTCAAAGGATGTTGTGCTTATTAATTTTACAAGTATCGAAAAAACAGATGTGAGATTTATCTATGTTAATGTCCAACCCACTAGCTGTGAAAAAAGTTTGGAGGCTTTCTCTAAAAGATTAGCTTCCTGCACAAAGGAGCATCCCATTAGCATGGTGTCATCCATAAACTGATGATGGGTTTGGGGAGCCATGCCAGGATGAAAAGATAATCCTTTGATTTCAAGAGTCTGATTTCTGGCTTTAAGAATACGCCCCAGACCTTCAGCCATTAGAACAAAAATAAATGGGGAGAGTGGATCTCCTTGTCGGATGCCTCTAGAGGGATGGGAATTTTTTGAGGGGGTGCCATTGATTATAATGGATAAGAAAGCAGTCGATGTTAGGTTGAGGTTCCATTTTACCCAATGGTGGAAAAAAACAAAAGCAAGCAATATCTTTTTAAAAAACAACGAGTTTAACTTGTCAAAGGCCTTGGAGAGTTCTAGTTTGATTAACATTCCAGGTTCTTGGTGATTTTGAGTGAGTGGATAACCTCATGAGAGAGGAGGATTCATTAATAATTTTCCTTCCTTCTACATAGCATGGTTTCTACAGAGAGATTAATCAGGGTAGGAGAGGCTTGAGTTTGTTTGCAATGGATTTGGTGATAATTTTGAAAATAACATTGCAAAGGGATATAGGTTTGAACTTACTTGGAGAGTTGGTCCCATTTTCTTTAGGAACGAGAGAGAGGAAAGTCATGTTGAAGGATTTCAGAACCTTCCCCAACTTTCTTAATTCCTCTACAATTTCTAGAACTTCCTCCTTGATAGTATCCCAAAAAGCATGAAAAAATTTGGTAGTGAAGCCATACAGACCGGGGGGTTTATCATTTTTCATGTGTTTGACTGCATCTTCTAGTTCCTCCAATTCAAAGGGTATGAGCAACAAGTAATTTTTTCTTGATAAACCAATGATGGAATTTTCCTGAGAATTTCCTCCATGGTTGTATTTCAGTTCAATTCTAGTTCTTCAGAGATTTGAAGTAGTTGGTGATAACTTTTTCTATCTCTCCATGAGTTTCTGCTTCTGATCCATTTTATTTTTTTAAGCGGGTAATATTATTTGCTTGTCTATGTTGAATGGTGGCACAAAAGAAGAAAGAAGAGTTTCGCTCGCCCTCCTTTAGCCAAAGGTTTATGGACTTCGATTCTAGAGGGCTTCTTCTTGAATTTCTATTGTATCAATATCTTCCAACAATTTTCTCTCTCTTCCTCCTTGAGAGAGCTCGAGTATCCCTTTTTCATTATTATTCTTTGAATGTATCTGAGTTGGGATTCTATTCGTTGTTTTTCAAGGTGAATATCGCCAAAATGATATTTGTTCCAGATATTGACTTGTTCTTTGATGTACTTCAATTTTTGTTGAAATTTAAACATTAGAGTTCCTTCAGGTGGCTGGAATTCATTCCACCATTTCTTCATGACAGATTGAAAGTTCGGGTGAGAGAGCCATAATTTTTCAAATCTGAAAGGTCTCCTTAAATGTTCCCCAACTCTTCTCCAGTCAAGACTAATTGGCCAGTGATCTCAGCCTGTAGCAGGAGGCACTAGGGTTGAGATATCCAACCCTCTGATGAGAATGGACTCTGACACCAAAAAATGATCAAGATGAGAAGAAATGTATCTATCTGTAGAGCGCTTTTTGTTCTAGGTATGGATGATATTAGCCGTGATGATGTCCACTAAATAAAAATCATCAATCAATTTGTCAAAGGAGGCATTAGAGGTGTTTAGGGTGCACATACCTCCTTTTTTCACTCCCAGATTTCATATTAGATTAAAGTCTCCCCCTAGGATGCAATGTCTTTATCGTAACCCAAAGATTCAATATTTTAAGAGAGTTTAAGAAGGCTTGTTTGGGAGAGAGCGAGAAGGTCCCATAAAAATTAGAGAGAATGTCTTTGATGCTAGTGCCTATTATGTGAAATTCAACAGAAATGGAGAATTTAGTAGTTAAAAATCTTAATAAGCTAACATCGAGAGGGTTCCAGATGATTCCTAGTCCTCCTACTGAACCAGTAGTGTTAATGGCCATGACTTCACTACCTTTCCAAATTTTCGCTCCCATTGCTTTAAAAATTCCTTCAGAGAATTTTGTTTCCTCAATAAACATAACTGAGGGTTTTTCTGAAGCAATTTACCCCTTCAAAAAATTCCTTTTCTAGGGCGTACTGCATCCTCTAATGGTCCAAGAGATTAGCTTCATTGAGAAGGCTTGAATGAATTGATGAATGCTGCCTTTATAGTAGGAAATTGGCCTGAAGCCACCAATTTTTCCCATATTTCCCTAATACATTGCTTATTGATTCTTCTTCCACGCTTCTCATTCCCATTCTTCTTGATCACTTCATGGATTTTTGCATTGGGACTTTCCGGGACAACTCCCAAGGTTTTTTCTTTTCTGGATTTGATAATGGCCTTTTTGAGCAATACCCCTTACTAAGAGGGAATGATTCCTTTATCTGGGTCTTGCACCAACTTATCAATCCCATCGAGATCTAAATATCCTATGTCCACGTCGTTAGTGTCATCTCCTAGCATTTCAACATCTTCTTTCGCCTCTGAAGGATTTGAGAGGGTTTGTTCATTCTTTCCAGGATCTACTTCTTCGTACTTTTTTCTAGTGATTTGTCCCTTCCGAGTCCAAGTTATACTACAATTGATCAGATTGAAGCACATCGAAAGTGTTGGAGGATTAGGTATTTTTGATTACCTCAGGGTCGGTTCTTCACTTTACGACTTGTTTCCTACCAGAAACTTTGGTGAATCCCTTCACATCCTTTATCTCCTTGCCTTTCTGTGAAGCTGTTGGAAGGTTTTCTGGACAATCTCAGAATAGACTCTCGTTCTTATGGAAATATTGAAACCAGAAAGGAATTTTTTTATAATCTAGAGGTTAGAACCAGTATTCATCATCCCAACAAAGAGTGATTCCTTCTAGGAGTTATTTCGTTATATTCATGTATACACAAATACTAACATAAGAAGTGTATCTCATTTTCTTGGTCTGTTATGAGATTTTGACAAATTCCCCAATGGTATTATCCAAATATTCAAGGATATTTTCATTCTAGTATTCAAGGGGAAGAGGATAGATCCTTATTGAGATTAGGATGAAAGACATATCCTCCTTACGAGGGCTGAAACGTTCTTTCCACGGCTTCAAGAAAAACCCTGCTGAGTTATAAAAGTAAGGGCCTCCTTCAAAAATTTTGTTCTTTTCCTCAAGGTTAAGGAAGACAACTGTGAAGAAACCCTTGGATCCAAGGGGGATATCATAGTGCCCCTAGGGTTTCCAAGTCACATTGATCCATCAGGATAGGGATTTCTTTGAGGGACAGATGTCAACAAATTTTCCTATTAAGGCGTGGTCTTTTGTGTGTTGGATATGGGTTCTGAGGCCATCTACATTTATTTGTAGGGTAGGTACTTATTTTTATTTCAGTAATCATTTACCTGGTGCTATTATTGTAGATTTGTTAGCCATGTGTTTATCCTCTCCATTCTATCCTTCTCGTACCTATGGACTCGATGCATTTTGAAGGTTTGGTTCTTGAGTGTTTTTAGTTTTTTCAGACTAGGAGGGGTTTTTGGCCCGTTCCTTGGGTTCTCCCATTTCTGTTGCGTGACAAGATTGGAGTTAAAATGCTATTGAAATCCTGAAAAAAATAGAGTATAGAGAGATTTGTCACTGCATGCAACCTCCCTCTTGTTAGAGCTCCATTGCAATGGTCGATCACCTACACCCCCAACAACAGTCTCTACATAATATTTTTCATTCTATTGGATCTTCATTGATTCAAAGCCCAAAAAATTGAGTGAATTAAGCTTAATGAAACACATGATTACTATGAGCTTCCTCTTATACATTGGATGAGTTGTTTGGTTCATTCCATCCATGCCCGCCACATATTCAAGAAGTTGATGGACTATCTCTTCCTCTTTAAGCTCCCTAAAAATTGAACCCATTGACATTCTAGAATTTGGCATCATAGCCTACAAATCCCTACTCAAATTTGCAACCATGTATCAACGTAAGTTGCACTTAGCTTCTACAGCTCGGATTTGCCTCTTTTGATGGAGAAAGGTATCCATAATTCATACCCATTATTATGGATTTCCTCTTCCACATGAAATTTACTCGTAAATGAGAAAATTGACATGTGGTTTTATAATATAAAGTACTCATATCTTATCAAGACACTATGGATGTCATATATTTTACATAATGGATAGTGCCTAGGGTGGGAATGTTTTCCCAAATTATCCATATTCTTGTGAAACTAGTAGAAAATGGGATACATTTTTTCTTCAATGGAATTAATCTCTCAATAACCCTATTAAAATTCCACAACAAACTCAATCCCAAAGAGACAACAAAATCATAACATCCTTGATGATCATTTTTGAAGCAAGCAAGTCACACTATGGCACAATCGAGATTCTTCATAAGGCCAATGTCACATAACACAGAAGAATTAATTCCACACTATAAATTAAGGGTAGATAAACTCCACTCCCAACTAGAACTATTATCTATACTCCAATAAAATCCAAAACCTAGCTCGGATAACAAGATTCAAGGGAATACAATAAATTTTCAGAGTTATTAGTAGAGAGGCACCTAGAGATACTGAAGCTTATCAAAATTCAAATTTTGGGTGTCGTTCCATGGGGAATAACCTACAATTTAGCATATAGGGAACCTAAGGGATATCCCAATTGAAAGTAATCATTAACGAACAACCCCATAACCCAACTTACATTGAACTTCAAGCCTAAATCTTATTGAAAGAGTCAATAATTCATTATCTCAAAAGTGTATGAGGGTATGAGGCTTATGATGTCCATTGGAATTCTTGGTTGTTATAAATTTGTCCCTACCACCCTTGAGACAAGTAGGGCATACAAAACTTTGATTTAATAATTCCTAATAAACTATGTAATGGGGAAGTAGGAAGACCCGTATTTTATACTTAGAATTCCTCTATTCAAGTGATATCCAACATTAGCTAGATATTTTTCCTAGAGATTGAGCTTGGTTAGTACACGATAACACTCTATAGTTTAAAATAGGCTTTCCTCCTTTAATATCTTGAGAATTTTTGTGTTGATTTTTCCATTGAAAGGAATGAATGGATTGCTCATGAGTCTATCGATGATACTTGAGTCACCTATGATAAGTTTGCTAATGCAACTTGGATCCAACTTTTTAATCCCTTGGAATAGGGTTTGCAGCTTAGCCTTGTTGTTTGTTGTGTTTCCCCAACCCCCATTCGTATCTTGTTTCTTGATTTCCTTCACGATCAAAGATGACCCCCTTTTCTCACACTTGCCACATTTGGATTTCAAAATATATATTACACATTGTGTATATGGTATATATTATGAACCCTTAGTGCTTAGTTTATATAATGAAAGTAGTGGTGCATATTACATATGTAAAAGCATAGGTGCATATAATCTTTTTCACCATAAAATTCTTGTAGCATAAACAATAAATGCAATAGAAACAATAACAATAATGATATTATTGAAGGAAGTGGTGCTTTGTTGTCGTTAGGAGCACCAATGATTTTATAACATTTATTCACATGATGCATAATATTCCTTGAAAAACATCGACGTGTAAGCAAGAATGAACCATACCATTGAGTTCAAATGAATACAGTGCAACGATATGTTTTCAGTGCTAAATGTTTTTACGTTGTGGCTTTGTAAATGGAACCTATCGTTTTTATTATTATAAAACTTCAATCAATGATCATAAAATCAAATATTTTTTACAATAATATTGTCTTTTAAAATTTTAACTACTATGTGTAGGTATAATCATTGCATAAATGTGGTGTATCATTTAAACAAATATATCAACTGATAATGCTTTTTTTCATTGTAACAATGTAAATCACCCATATATCTAATTAACAACATAACATTTTATGACACTGGATAAACCAATAGAATAAAAAATAATCTTATAATAAGCGAATCAAAGACCCTTTGTTATACAAAATGGGACAACATAAAGGTCCACGATATTCAAATTGACAATAATTTTTATTTTATAGTTATTTGTAACATGTTATCATCCAGTAGGGATTATATTCCCACATTAAACAAAAAGTTTAATTTTCACAAACAAACATTCAAAAATATACAACTTATAACATTCAATTTTGATGATAATCATTCATTGCTTAAATTATTATATTTGCTTGAGTTGCTTGCCTGCCTCATTTCTTCATCACTTGCATGGGATATTGTACATGGGTTATTTATAATGTTCCATTGATAGGCTTGATTTTGACATTTCAACTCTTCATGTTCTATCTACGAACATACAAATAAAGTGTAATGAGTATATCTACATAAATAACATAATATACATGACTTTGTAATTAAAATATCACACCATAGTAGCTAGTGGTTCATAAACAATACACATTCTTTTGAAACCATGGGCAACACTTTCTCTCAAGATATATTCTATTGACTCAACTTCATACATTGTTTCCTGCGAGTTTTATACACCATGAGAAATCACATATATAATTAAAAGTTTCTTATTGTTCTATTATTTTATAGAAAAAGGGAAGTAAACAACATAACTATTTACAAATTTTCCAATGAACCCTTGATACTCCAACATATTCTCGCAACCCATACTCAACCCGAAGTCATCGAAATTCCAGGATGCCTCTTCTTTTTATGATAACACTCATAAGAAAACATCCATGAATGATTATAAATCATTTAAAATATATACATTACCCCAAATATAAAATATTAAGGAAGATGCATTAAGTACTGACAACCTTTGTGCTCAACCCTTTTATGCCTTGTTGTTTCATCTCATACCCTGAATGCGCTCCATTTTCTTTTCTTTTATGCAACAACCAAACAATTAAAAATTAGTATTTCATGCGACAATCAATTTCTTCGTACATAGAAAAAAAGTGGATACATATTTTTTATTGACATTATTGTTGGGATGGTTCCTCCTCTAATGCAACTATGCTCATTTTTTTTACCATCTCCCTGTACATTTTTTCAACATCCCTACTAGCATGTTTTGGATATCACCCTAATCATCCTTTGAATTTTATCAATCTTTATTAAAAACGAAAAAACACAATTAAAAAATGATTAATATTTTTATAAAAATAAATATAGCAAAAACATTAATTTGATATTTTTTTGAACTAGTGTATGCATATTAAAAATAATTACATGTTTAGTAATAATACTTTTTAATTGTTTTTTGGTTGTTATTGTATATTTTTCCTATTACAAGTCTTGTAGGTCTCATTTACCATTGTTTCAGAGACGCTTATTATAGTTTATGTATAACCTTATTCTTGGAGTCATTGGTGATTTTTATACTGTAAATGAAAATGACATCTATACATTATTTCTTATATTTATGTCACAATATATAAAATTGGTTTCCCTCTCATTAACTTCTAGAACTACTATAGATAAACTAAATACCAATTCACCATCATTTACATCCTTCATAGCTTATATCTTCTTAAGACAATATTTTAGTCCCTCATTTTTTGTTCCATGCATAACATTCGATTATTGAAAAATCGAATGTTTGAAACATGTTAGTGATTATTGTTAAGAATTAAAATTAAAATAAAATGTCAAAGAAACACTTCATATTGATGACCTTTTGATCCACCTAATACCTCTCTTTGCAATATTTTCGTGAATCTTTTATGTTATTTTCCACTAGAATTCTAAATAGAACAAGTTATACAACTTGACAAGAACCTGACATTGTTCTCATTTTTTTGGGGGTCAACTTTAGTAGCTATTTTTACCTCTGTTTCAAAAAGTGTGTAGATTAGTAGCACCATTTTTCATTTCAAGCCATTTTTTTGCGATTTTGAAATTTCTTGGTCATAAGAAAACTATAATTTGTATTTACAAACGCGTTTTTTTTAACTTTTACAAAAAAAGATTAGCAGCTAGTTAGAATGCAAAAATCAATACATTTTTTTTAATTTTTTAAAACATTTCGAAGCTATTTAGAATGAAAAAATATATACATTATGGAATTTTTTCTTGAATTTTTTGTATGTTAAATAAGTAATTTTTTGGGCAAATTCGTAAAAAAAAAAAGAGAAAATGAAGATATTTCAAACCATTTTGACGTATTTTCAACTATTCTACGTATAAAAACGATACTATTTAAAATTATTTTGCAAAAAGTGATAATTCACATAAAATCAACCAAAAGTATACCATATAGTTGTAAATAACATATGAAAAACATAATAGTTATTCTCAAAATAAAATCTTGAAGTCAAAGCATTACAAAATTATCTTAGCAAAAAATTGTCAAGTTTGACATTTTCCTCAACGACATGAAACTAATCAAGAATATCACGCAGACCAAAATATTCATCAAAATTAACATTTTTCTACAGCTTGGATCTCTTCCTAGACGTAATTGTTTTATGTCATTGGGTCCTCTACTTTTGCAAAATGTCCAAAGTGATAATTTCCAATCATCTCTTTTAATGATGGTTGAGGCTCTTCTGACATCTTTGCCACAAGTGACTCACTAAATTCTTCTTTCTTCAAACCAACTTCTTGCATTTCATCTAGGATAACTTTCATAGCATTAATTATTTTCTTGATATAACTGCATTGTAGTGGATCCTTATCAAGGGATATGCAATTTCGTCCTTTTTGTAAGGAGCATGTTATGTTGTACCTAATCACAACATACAAAAAAATAAATGTTAAAAACCATAATGAAAAAAAAATTTAAAAAATTGATATTAAAGAATATAGATTAATGGAAGTAGTTACATATGTAATATTGGAAAGTTTACTTGATCCCGAGAACAAATCTAAAACCCAATCTCCTTCTTTTGAAAATGTATCTATGAGATAATTAATCAATTCTTGTGAATTCTGGTAGATGTTTACAATATGTCCTTTCAAATCCCTTTTCCGTATGTCAACTTTTTAACCACAACGTTATAAGTCAATATCTGACTAGATTTGCCTCCACTCTTTTCATCGATTAAAAGTGAATCACAAGTCTCATATTTTGTCCAACATGCAAGATGTATGTTTTCAGTATCACTCAGTAATGGATCATTGTTGGAGGTACGAATATTAGGCTTATTCCTGTAAGAAAAAATAGATAATAAGCCAATTAAGTTAAAGAAAAATAATTTTGATTTCTAAATTCAAATGCATAATAATACACTACAAATATATTACCAATAAAGTTTCTTCCTTGAGTTTGCTTTATCCTTGAAGGTTGTTAGCATTGCTCCTTCTTGTACATCTGAATGAAAAACTATAAATATCTATAGAGGTGATGTTGTCACATCCAAAAATCTCGAAACCACTTTATTAAATGATTGGAAAGTATAAGGCTCACAATCATATGTAATATTTTTGATAAAGTATCCATGAGGGATATTTGCAATGACTAGGGAGTACTCATTTTTAGGAACAAGATTTGCAATGTTTGCACAATCATCAAAAATCACTTTATATTTCATAGTGTGAAGCCCATTCCAAACATGATGATAAAGAGTATCATTAAGTTTAACGTTCGCAAGAAATTATTTTCTTTGTTGTTCTATTTTGGCTCTCTGAATATGAATTTTAAAAGGCTCCGGTATTGTACTCTTCTTTAGCATCTTTGATTTTTTTATAAGTATAAGTAATAAAATATAAATAAATTGACTTAGAAATAAATAAAATAAAATATATCATAAATCAACATATCTTTTTGTATGCAACAAAAAAATGTTTTAAGTTTTATGTGGAACTTGAGTATGGATAGTTACATCTGACACCCTCCCAACTCTTCTCACCCATCATTTTAGCCATATCCTCTTGTATTTTCATGTAAACATTATGACTACATGATGCAAAAATAAATTTCGTTTACAATCATAGCTAATAATATAACAAAATGATTAATTAATAAAACATCTTAAACTCAAAAAATAATTTTTAAAACATAAAAAGTATCTACAGACTTACTTTTCAAATTCATTACACATTTCCTTCATGATAAGTCACCGGAATTTACACATGACAATATTGTAGATATAAGTGTTTCATGCTTCACACTTTGCAATGAACTCGATCATGTTATAGTGATATCTTCTGGAAAACTCTTGACGTCGGGACCTTCTTGACCACTGCCCCATATTCTGGAAAACTCTCGATTTTTTATGCCAATATTATCCCACATGATAAATATATCATCAATCAAATCCCATATTGGACCCATTCTAAATTTCACCTGAAAGTATTTATATACAGCTCTGAATGCATCACTTCCTCTAGGTTGTTTCACACTATCCTCTTTAATGAGGAAATCCATTTCCATACAACATTGTTTCCGAAAATTTGCATAAACTTTCTATCTATCCAGACCAAATATTTATTCAAATTCATCATCGATAAATATAACCCTCTTAATGAATGTCATGGAAAACCTATAGTCACTATATGTGTTACGATCCCATGCCAATAGTTTTGATTCCACATCTATTAAACCAACATAAATGATGCATTTTACTGTTTGAAAAATAGGGTTTTTGGGAAACTCTTGCATTAATTCGCTTCTAGTATTCACAAAATGATCCCCCCCGAAAACATAGTAGTTATGATAAAAAATATCTTTATTAATCAAATGCATCTAATGATTAGGAACAACATTTGGTCAGCAAGAACTAGGTAGTCAACCACATGTGCATAGGTATTGTGCCTCATCAATTTTTCCAAATCACGAACATGCAAGCAACGTGGTTTCCTAATTTGATAATTTTCTTGGCCTTCTAAGTTTTTATAAATTTGCTTCACATTTAAATCAAATGTATTCCCATTGTGAACCAAATTACCCCTCCGCAATCGATCTCAAATTGCATTTTGTGTTTCCTTGGCAACACCATCATCTAGATCACCACTTGGAGTGATGATATCCAAACCGTCCCCTGAATTTTCACTCTGTTTTTCAAGGATAACATTGGATCCAACATCTTGTCTCCTTCTTTTATGTCTTGAAGCAGTTGTATATAAATGAACAACCTGTTTATCATGAATGGAAACAACCTCATCCCTAGTTATTTTGGAAGAGTGTTCCTTACTCTTACCAACATAAGTAACATCCTCATCAACAACATTTTGTCGATAATGTTATGTTGGGAGAGATATATTTTAAAAATTAAAGTTCTTAGGAGCTTCATTTGGGTGTTAAACAACTTTTCCTTTATGTGCTTGTACTTCTTCAATATGAACTTTTTGCACTCGTTTCTTCCTTGAAGTTTCTTCTTTATTTGGTGCTTCTCCCTTCTGAAGAGTGGCATTTTTGATATGCATAGGATTTTTTTCTATAGATTAAATTCCATTCAAAATATGGGAAAGTGGCCTATCAAAATCCTACAAAAGAAAACATTAATGTATTAAAATATAATGTGTTAAGACAATATTGTATTAAAATCTATTATATTGTTAGATCATCCAAATTATAACAAAATAAAAAAACATATAAAAATTTACACTCTTGCTCTGAATATCATGCATGACTCTTGCACATAAATCTATGAAAATTTCATCGACCTTATAGTTTGAAACCTTCAAACAATATCAGATTTTGACATAGGTCTTAGGTTGTTTCACTAGTGCATAAGCAAGGCATTTACGTGACACCAAACACATATCTTGCAACAATCCCAACGAGTGATAATATGTTTTAAGATATGAAAATGTAGCACATTATAAGTGGATACTGTATGGGTTTCCTTGACATTTCTCTTTCAAAAACCAAGAATAATCCATTTTCTCTTCCTCTGGTGCATGTTTCCATTCTCTAGCATTCTTGGTTTTTAAATTGTCAATGGACACAACTTTATCACGGGCAACATTGTCCATTGGTTCAACTATTTGCTTTGATGACTTCATTGTCGATCTTGCCCCATAGATGTTTACATATAGTTTTCTTGATGCAATTCTCCCTATAGTCAAAAACATTTTTTTTAGTATATATTGAAAAAAATCAAACATATCCTAAAAAAATATTAACATAAATTTTAAACAAAACCATAATTAAAAAAAATAAAATTTACTTTTGAAACGGGCACCCAAAGGGGCCTAGGGGAGGATCCCATCTCCTTCCTTCTTCCCAAAGGGGAAGCCTACTCCACCCATTTGGACAACAAGGAGGATCTCAACTCCTTCCCCGGGCCCCCTTTGGGCACCCAAAGAGTCAGTCCAACGGGTGTTCTTTGGGCGCCCAAAGGGTGCCCAGGGCAGGAGCCGAGCTCCTCCCCATTTCTCAACGGGGCAGTGTAGCCACCCCTCTAGGTAGCGAGGAGGAGCTCGACTCCTCCCTTGGGCCCCCTTTGGGCGCAATGGGGAAGAGTTTAACTCCTCCTCATTGCCCACATGGGTGATATAATTGTGGTCAACGAGGAGGAGCTTGAATCCTCCCAGTGGGCACTCTTTGGGCACACAAAGAGCTGGCCCAACATGAGCTCTTTGGGCACCCAAAGGGTGGCTTAGGGAGGATATGAGATCCTCCCCACTGTCCAAAGGGGCGGTGTACCCACCCTTGTGGGCAGTAGAGAGGAGCTTGACTCCTCGCTTGGGCTCCCTTTGGGTGCATGAGGGAGTAGTTGATATCCTCCTACTTTCCCACAGGGGCGATGTAGTTGTGGGAAGTGTAGAGGAGATCGAGTCCTCCTTGAACCCCCTTTGGGATCTCAAAGAGTTGGCCAAGGAAGCGTAGATGTGGGCAATGGGGAGGAGTTTGGATCCTCCCCAAGGCCCCCTTTGGGTCCACCCTTGTGGGAAGCGGGGAGGAGCTCACTACTCCTTTGAGTCTCCTTTGGGCACCCAAAGAGCCAACCCAACGACCGACTCAATTCTCTAAATCAAGTCGGTTGTTGAGATGACTCTTTGGGCGCCCAAAAGGGGATTGGAGGAGGAGCAAGCTCCTCCCTACTGCCCAAAGGGATGGAGTAGGTCGCCCCCTTCGATAGCAGGGAGGGAGTAGGTCGCCCCCTTTAGGCGCCCAAAGTGCAACCACTAGGTCGATGGTTTGAGTGTCCAAAGGGGGCAAAAAGGGAGGAGCAGAGCTCCTCCCTTATGTTCCCAAAGGAGTGTGCCCTAGGGCCGCTCCTTTTGGTACAATGGATGAGCTCCACTCTTCTCCTTGTGCCCCTTTGGGTTCCCAATTCAAATCCCAAAGTAAAAAATAAATAAAAAATTACAATTTACTTTTACCTTGTATGTCCAAAGAGAATGGCCAATCCTAAAAGAAAAAAATAAAAATAAATTACATTAACTTTTAAAAATTTACATTGAAATTAAAAAAGGAAACAATTCACATTATATAAAAATGAAAAATCAACCAACCTTGACAACGTCAGAAGCTCTTGTGTAGAATCTCCTCGATGGTTTTAAAAGCTCTTGTAGATTAGTCTATTGTATTTAATTATTCTTTGCAACATGTGAAAGTAATAAATAATACTGTGCTTATGTTATATAACATAGTTTAAATATAATTTTACTGCTTTATGAATGTGAGATTAAAAAAACTATAAAAGCATAAAAAAACACATTGCCAAAATCAATATAAAATAACCAAATTTATCATAATATAAACCTAACCTTCAAATATTTCTTCAAATTCAAACGTGAATAGTAGACCAACAAACTTGTTTATATAAATAATATTATGTTTAAAGTTACTCATTTTATGAATGTGGGGTTAAAAAAATTGTAATTATCTAATGCATTAATACTAAAGTTAAATATGATGAAGTTAAATGATTTTTTCAAGTGTTACGAGTGTGTGACTAAAAAAATAATATAAATAACCAATATATTATTACAAAATTTATATAACATATTTTACACATGTTTTAATTAGTATTATTGCAAAGTTTTTATACTATAGGTTAAATTAATTTTACTAGTTTTATGATTGCGTTAAAAATGTGTGCTTTATTTTTGCAGGGAAGATTTTAATTCATGAAAATTTTGGAGGAACAAATTGGAGGGAAATTTTGGGAGGAAAAATTTCATTCTTTTAGATATAAGATTGTTGGGGGTTGACAGTTGCACCATTCTACCTTTTGGTGAGGAGTGTGGGAAAATTCCATTCAAGTTTTCCATTAATATTGGGTTATCATTCTAATTTTTAGTGAGAAGTCATGGACTCATCAGAATTAATCTCAATTTTTGAAGATGTACATGAAGATGGCATAAATTCTCCTTCAAGTGAGGAATTCAAAGGCATCGATGATGGTTTTCTTCTGAGTGAAGATCTTAAAGGAAGTGACGATGATTATGAAGAACTTCCTCGAAGTGGGGTTTTTAAAGACATTGAGCAAGATGATGACAATTTTCCTCCAAGTGATGGAGTTCAAGGTACCAATGATGATTTTCCTCCAAGCAAGGATTTTCAAGGCACCAACAATAAGTTTCCTCCAAGAGAACATTTTGAAGGAGCCAATGATGATTTTCCTCCAAGCGGGGATTTTCAAGGCACCAATGAGTATTTTCCTCCAAGCGAGGATTTTCAATGCTGTTATAGCGGATTTCACCACTAGGTGAATCACACATTGTATGGCCTTCCCCTATCCCGCTGCAGACTCATTATTCCCTATGGACCATTTATTGTCTTTTGATGTATCATTGACCATCCCTAAAAACATTAGAAAAATGATATACGCGGCCTTTTCCCCGATAACCGCGTACATACGCGGATATTCCCTCTATAGTCGCGTACATCGGGATGTGTGCATAATCCAAAACTGTTGGACCGTTCCTTGCCTTGAATCCGACTCATATGACTCCTAGCCTTCCATATTCTTTGAGATCGCATGGATTCGACCTTTCAGTATCCCTTTGAAAAGCTATATAAGGAACCCTTGATACATTGAAAGCATGGGAGAGAAGAGAGAATTGAGAGTACCGAAACTATAGTCCATTGTTGCCAGAACTATACTTGAGTCTGCATCCCTTTGTCCCTTTGGAGCACTGTTGTGTTCTTCCCAAGATTGCCTTTGTTAGTGATCTTGCTATCGGAGTGATGGAGGATTGAGGTGGTGGAGGCCCAAGTGGGGGATTCAGTTTCTCCGGTTCGCAGATGTGCCGTCAGAGGTTGTCACTTGTAATCTCTGATTCATATTAATAGAAATATCTTTTCCTATCTAGTAATGTGTATTTGAATGAATGTTGCATCCATTGGAATATGTCAAATGCTTATACATTATTGATTATATATGCTAGAATAGATCTAACACCATGAAATATAGTATGCTTGTATTGTTTACTTGTTGTTGAGGATGTGCTATAACAATTCAAGCTGAAGATTGGAAATCTCAACGGGGATCTACTTCAACCGTTCGGAATAAGGTACGAGGTTCGATCCTTTAGTGTTAGATGTTTTTAATTTCTATTGCATATTGGGAAAGATTGATTTCTGGAGTCTAGCTGTCTGTTGTGGTACCCCAAGCCATAGGAATTTCTCTCGGTAACAGAATTGGCGACTCCGCTGGGGAGTTCCTTGTTTTTATTTGGGGGTTGGGGGCACACTGGGCTTGATATTATTGATTTGCTCTTTGTTTCTCTCTATTTCTGTGTCGCATGTTATAGTATGTTTGTCCATTGACACTCCCCTTATTGGTTTGGCCTTGACCTGCTTTTTACCACTGCCTTCTCTGTATACGCGGGTTTTTGGACAACAGTCGCGTGCATACGCTGATTTTTGGCCAAAAGTCGCGTACATACGCAACTGTTCTTTATACAGTCGCGTACATCCTCCCTTTTGGTGAGTCTGATGTTGTGGGAAGTTGCTGGGTGGGTTGTGAGTGTGGTTGGGTCTTCCTTGGGTCTGAAGTTGTTTGTTGGATGCTTCTTTTGTGACCAGAGATCGTTAGTGCTTATCACAGGTATTATGTCTGAACTGGCATATAGGTTAGGATATCACATCCGCTTGCACTTATGCATTGCCTTATGACCGTTCCATCTTAACCTTAGGTACGAACCCATTCCATGGTATCACGGAACCTTCATGCTGCTGTTAGACGTGGTACTATGTGAATGGTAGAGCTTTCCTTTACATGGGTGCCCTAGTTAGCTCCCTTTTGCATTTGGTACCCATGCTGTGAGTCCTCTCTTAGGTGTGGGAGTCCGTTGTATAGTATTGCCATGACATTTAGCAAGAGCCTCATACTCCTCTTGATCTTATGCTGGCCTGTATCCCCCCGGACTCCCCTTATATCGAGTTGTGAATGCATTATCATGAGCTTTGCCTGTCTTATTGAGCTTTATGCCAGCTCCCTTGACATTGCGTTTCATCCATATAGCCAGAGCTTGTCTCATGTCTAGCCATGCAGAGCCTTTATTTATATCTTTCGCAGCTTGATTTCCTTTTTTACCGGGAGGGGATTTTGCCCCGAGTGTTGATATCTTACACATGTATCCTTGCATTGAGCATAGGTATGTTCCACTGCTTGGAACTAGTTTGTTTTCCTTTATGACACTCGTCTCCTCCTAGTTTGTAACTATAAAGCTAGTTTATTTT
>LPNX011027171.1:579512-619635 GCA_001517045.1 Pseudotsuga menziesii | reverse complement strand
CTACCTCCTTGATCGTGCCAGTGTTCATGAGATTTCAGCTCTCGTGACTTGTTCCAGTATATGTCAGATATTTCCAGCCACTATGGAGATCTTGATCTGTTATGTATCTTCAGCCTATGTGGAGATCATTGTACTTTGTATATCTTCGTCATGGAGATTCTAATCTATGTATATTGTACGTGGCGATGACCACATATGTTCTATCATGTTTCATGCCTATTCATGGCCATGGTACTCTTATGTATCCGGGACTGCTATATGTATGTGCAGTTGTATGCATAGTTGTATTATTGTATTATGCTGATTGGGTGGCTGGTCTTCCATTTGGGTACCTTCATCACTTCACTTCTGGGATGGACTTATAATGTATTTCGGCAATCGTATAACCCCTCTGATCTCATACATTAGGGGGCATCTGTTATAGCGGATTTCACCACTAGGTGAATCACACATTGTATGGCCTTCCCCTATCCCGCTGCAGACTCATTATTCCCTATGGACCATTTATTGTCTTTTGATGTATCATTGACCATCCCTAAAAACATTAGAAAAATGATATACGCGGCCTTTTCCCCGATAACCGCGTACATACGCGGATATTCCCTCTATAGTCACGTACATCGGGATGTGTGCATAATCCAAAACTGTTGGACCGTTCCTTGCCTTGAATCCAACTCATATGACTCCTAGCCTTCCATATGCTTTGAGATCGCATGGATTCGACCTTTCAGTATCCCTTTGAAAAGCTATATAAGGAACCCTTGATACATTGAGAGCATGGGAGAGAAGAGAGAATTGAGAGTACCGAAACTATAGTCCATTGTTGCCAGAACTATACTTGAGTTTGCATCCCTTTGTCCCTTTGGAGCACTGTTGTGTTCTTCCCAAGCTTGCCTTTGTTTGTGAGCTTGCTATCGGAGTGATGGAGGATTGAGGTGGTGGAGGCCCAAGTGGGGGATTCAGTTTCTCCGGTTCGCAGACGTGTCGTCAGAGGTTGCCACTTGTAATCTCTGATTCATATTAATAGAAATATCTTTTCCTGTCCAGTAATGTGTATTTGAATGAATGTTGCATCCATTGGAATATGTCAAATGCTTATACATTATTGATTATATATGCTAGAATAGATCTAACACCATGAAATATAGTATGCTTGTATTGTTTACTTGTTGTTGAGGACGTGCTATAACAATTCAAGCTGAAGATTGGAAAGCTCAACGGGGATCTACTTCAACCGTCCGGAATAAGGTACGAGGTTCGATCCTTTAGTGTTAGATGTTTTTAATTTCTATTGCATATTGGGAAAGATTGATTTCTGGAGTCTAGCTGTCTGTTGTGGTACCCCAAGCCATAGGAATTTCTCTCCGTAACAAATGCACCAATGACGATTTTCCTCCAAGCGAGGATTTTCAAGGCACCAACGATGATTTTCAAGGCACCAACGATGATTTTTCTCAAGGCAGGTATTTTCAAGGAACCAAAGTTGATTTTCCTCCAAGAAAGGACTTTGAAGGGACTGATGATGATGTTGGTGTGGATGAAGGCATCAATAATGGTGTAGATGATTTTCCTCTAAGCAAGGATTTTAATGGCATCGAGGATGATTTTCTTCCCAGCGAGGATTTTGATGGCACAAAAGTTGATTTTCCTCCAAGTAAGGATTTTAATGGGAAAAATGATGATTTTGGTGAGGTTGAAGGAAGAAATAATGGTGAATATGATTGTTCTCCAAGTGGGTATTTTGATGACACTGATGATGATTTTTATCCAAGTGAGGATTTTAATGGAACAGATGATGATTTTGGTGAGGATGAAGGCACCAATAATGGTAAAAATGAATTTCCTCCAAGCGATGATTTTGATGGCATCGATGATGATTTTCATCCAAGCGAGGATTTTAATGGAATGGATGATGATTTGGCAGGGATGAAGGTAGGAATAATGGTGAAGATTATTTTCCTCCAAGTGAGGATTTTCATGGCACTGATAATGATTTTCCTCTGAGCAAGAATTTTAATGGGATATATGATGATTTTGGTGATGATGAAGGCATCGATAATGGTGAGGATAATTTTCTTCCAAGAAAGGATTTTGATGGCACTGCTGATGATTTACCTCTAAGCAAGGAAAATTTAATGGGACAAATGATGATTATGGTGAGGATGAATCTACCAATGATGAAGATACCAATAGTGTTGATGATATTGATTTAACCTACAAGTGATCAACTTGATAATGACGACTCGAGAATCATTCTCCTACTAAATTTGGTGATGATAATTAATGAGAGGGATGGTATTCTTGATAGGGATGAGGACATTCATTCTAATGAGGATGGTGTAATTATACATGAAGCACAAAGAAAAATTGTACCAATGAGAAAGATTAATTGCAGGACTAGACCATTTTATATCAATGCAAAGTATTCCAATTATACAAGGAGTAGGAATATTTTCTCACAAGTACAAGTTCTATTACTGATTTGATTTCAAGTGAGTGTTTCCAAAAAAATTGTTTGAAACAAATACACTACAATTATGTCCGTGGAGAAAAGGCGAGCATATCTATTAATGAACAAAAATATGCAAAATCCATATTTATCTAGTTGCATGATTTTTACAAAGACAAGTTATGATTATTGCAATGGAAGTATTTTTATTTGCAGAAGGGAATTCAAAAGAATTCACTCGACTGGAAATATTTGACTATCAAGAATCCAAACAAGGCTAGAAAAGGATCCTACATTTTATTCCAAACAATATCATGCATGACCTATTGGAACGATAACAACCATTGAAATGTCATGGATGCATGACTTATTTTCTAAGCATGGAGAGAGTATGCCAAATAGAGAAACCATACGCATTCCAAAAAAATTCTCAAGGAAGGAAATATACAACATGTACAAGGCATTTGTTTAGGATTAAAAAAGGAAATAACTATTTCATCAGATATGCAAATTTTAAAAGACTATGGAAAACATAGTTCAACAACGTTCGTATTCCTAAGAGGTCAAGGATGGGGGTTTGCAGCATATGTGCTTCTCTTAAACAAATAAGGGACAAATTGGAAGGGATAGAACAAGGTACATCTCTGAAAACTTTATTTTCTTCAATAAATATCAATTATGAAAGATCATCAATGTTTTCTTCTTATTTTATTTGTAGATTCTATTATCAAAGAACTTCAAGCACATCGCAATCAACAATCAATTGAACAACAAACGTTATACAAACATCATAAGAAGTATTATGATCATCCACATAAGTATGGGTTTGATAAATGATGGGATGGATCAGAAAAAAAAAACAATTTTGCCACATTTTGTTCATGTACCAAATAATTTAAAGCAGGAAATTTTTATTCAATTTCACTTGGTTGGTTGTATGGTTTTTAATGGTCATATGTCTCAAACATTTTATTTTACAACTCCAAATATTCATAATGATGCAAATATGACCATCACCATAATTCACCATGTGTTTACTCATTGGTCCGATAATCTTCCTCGAGTTTTATATCTGCAATTGGACAACACCAACCAAGAAAACACAAATAAGATCGTGTTTGGTTATCTAAACATGCTTGTTGAATTGGAAAATTTTTAGAAGGTTAAAATTGGTTTCTTTCTTGTTGGGAATAAACATGACCATATTGATTAAATGTTTAGTCATTTTGCAGTGACATTGTGGAGGAATAATGTTAGGATCTTCCCATAATTAACTAAAATGATTAGAAAAACATACATTCCAGATCCTATTATACCAACACTGGAGGAAACCATTGACATGCGAAGATTTATTTTGGTATTGCATGGTGAAGAAAGGTGCATTGAAAAAGTTAATGACATTAGCTTCCAACATTAGTTTAGTATACACAATATTGATGGGAAAACCTTACTATGGGGAAATAAGTACTCAACAAGTGTAGAATGGGGTCCTACATCAGGTTTAGCATTTATGTTATTCATCCCAATTCATAAAATTTATGCTTCAAAGTTATTGTTACTGTAATCAAATGTCGAAATTCAAAATGCATGCCGACACAATAGAGATGTTGGTTTTTCTCAATGCTTGGAAGAAATAAAAAAGTCTATCAAAGATACATATGCCTATTTTGATGTTTCTGATTTTGATTGGTGGGAGTATTTTTTCATGGAGCAAAATGACATAATTTCAAACTCTACAAATGGAGGTATTTTTTATAACACTCCATTTAGTTGGATACAAAGTATGTCAAATGAAAATGAGGAATTTGAAATGTTCAAGTTGAAGGTGTTGAGTCTTCTCAAGAGGAGGAAAGGGAAATGCGTATTGAATCTAGAATATCAGTTGCACGTCGTGAGGCAATGGAATACCTTTACAAAGGCTTGGTACAGGATATTAAGGAGGGTTGAATGATTGCAGTTTTGGCTATAGAATATCCACATGATTATCCATTTTGGACTGCAAAATTTATCAATGTCAATAAAGAAAATGAAGAAGTTATATTTGTTGAGGTATATTGGTATGCAATAGACACACACCCATTTGATGGTGTGTACAACATAGAGATGGTGGTTGAGAAAAAGGTTTGCAAAAAGAGAAAAATAAAGGATCAAAATGTAAATCATTGCCGCATTGACATTTTGAAGTTAGAGGATGTTGACGTACTCGTTTATGGCTTCCAATTGACAAATAAATCCACTCTTCTCTCCAAGACTAGAAAGATTCTCAAAAGTTTGTTGGCACAAGAAATAATTGCAACATGGGAGTATGCTAAACCAAGGTGTATATCCATAAGGAATATGGCATATGAAATGTTGGGCGTACATGAAGACTCAGATGATGCACTCATTTATAGTAGAGAAGAATATGGCTCATCTACATCTTCATCTGATCATTCATCTGAAGAAAATTTAGTTTCTGATGGTGTGTTGGAATCCATGTGTTGATTTGAATATTTGCACATAAAACTTTTTGTGTTTTTTGTTAAGATGACATTGTTTGTGTGGAAACTCTAAAGGAGTTTGAATTTGGATATAATCACTTCTACGTCTTATGGTTTAATATATGATTGTATTATGAATATTATCATAAATTTCTTTATTTTATATGGAAAGAGTGATGAATAATTTCTTCAATAATTTGTGTTTAACTTAGTGCAATTTTTGTATAGTGTTACTAAGATATTTAGTAAATACAATTTTAAATTATGATAACATGATATAATAATGACATTTTTTGAAAAGGTGTGCTACCGATAGCATTAATTTTCAATTCAGGGCTTGATTTAAGGTTTTTGTAAACAATAATACATATAGTTTTGGTCTAGGCCTATATTTTTAACCCACAAAAAAATTTGGTGCTACTGGTAGCACNTTTTTTTTTTGGGTCGTTTTTTGGTGTTTTTTATGCAAAAATAGGAGTTTTTATGGCTAGAGTTCTCGCTTTGAGTATAAAGTTATCGTCAAGTTGTATAACTTGTAACAATATTTTGGAGTTTCTTCAACTTTTTTCTTTGCATGGCATGTATTATCCAATACACATCATTTAAACCTATGTATGATTCAAATATATTACTTTTAGATTAAAATTTAAAAGAATTCACCACGTTCTCTTATTCGGATGTGCTTCCTTTGCCTTGGTTGCTATATTTTTTTCCCTTATCTTCTATCAACAATCTTCTAACATTAAAATTCATGTATAATGAAATAGACAAAATTATTAAATGTGTTTTATAAACTATGTGAAAAAAATAGGTTAATTTTTTTATATACTTTAGGTGGTGCATACAATACAATATCATAGATTAGTGCATTTAATACAAAAGTACACATTGGTGCATAGTTACTGTATAATGCAAACCAATATTAACAAATATTTTTCTTGGTATCTTTGTCATAAGTTCTTAGGTTTGAGAGTAGTCTTTTCAATAATGGTTCAGTTCCTAACAAACTTGATTATCTTCTAGGCTTTCGTTTGTTGCATTATTTGTATTAATGAGTAGAAATATGCTTTCCCTTCCATTCATCAACTTATTTCCCTGATGATGGATTTCGGTATGAATATGAAACTACGGAAACTTTGAATTATGTGAACAACAATATTTCCCACATAGATCTATATACTAAATTGACAAAAAATTTTAATAACAATTATTTCCAAGATGGTGCACTTCATAGAGTGTTTCACACTAGTGAATTGTTATCGCATATTGCACACTACCACATTATGCACTTTAGATAAAAACACATAAATGTGTTTTTATTGTACAATGTGCATCACAAACTGTGAAAGTATTTTTTCTTCTAAAAATTGATAGTGACAAATTTGGACCCAATGCAATGAGTGGTCCCAATCCAACAAATACCGGATAAAACCCAATATACAAATATACAAAGCTAACCTGGTGGGATAGATTTAGTGGTTTATTGGTGTGAGCTACAAGTAGGAGGCCACGAGGTTAAGTCCCTATGCTAGCTATCTTTGTGAATGTTGAGGGCCTCACTCGATGTCCCCGCCGGGTTAGGATCCACAATTAGAGCCAAAATTTTACCCTATAATCTATTTACCATCCACGAATCATGGGAAAGTACTTTGAGGGTTTTCTACAAGGTTATTCCTTGGAAAAAAAATACATAAAGCCAATAAATATTAATTGCCTACAATAAATCTCCTTGTCAAATAGCAGAGAGAACAAACCCCACAATGCTAGTTTGCAAAAACATAAAATGAAAGAGATGTAATAAGAAAACTAAGGTTTGTTGTGCTGAAGGTGATTCTAAACCCCTTCTATTTTCTTGAAAATTCAATTTAATACTAATATGAATAAATAAATAAAAAATTGAAAATTTTGAATCAATTAAGGGTAAATTTGAGATGAATATAATAAAGTTATAACATACCTTAAATTTCTCATTTATATATTTGGATGTGACTATTATATAAAAATATATATAACATAATAAGACATATAACTATATATAAACATTAAGTATTAAGTATTAATATTAATATAATATATATTAATATAAGCAATTAATAACTAATAAATAGAAACGATTAATTAATTAATTAGAAAAAAGTAAAGAGATGTACCATTTCATTTGAAAAGGAAAGGTAACGCTTATATAAATCCCTACCAATGTAATTGTAAAATGACACATCTTATATTTTTTTACATTATATTTCATTCATGGAATATTTATATTATTTACAGTGGGTCTTCCTGTAAGAGTCGGTTCTTTTTTGCTTCAGTGACATGTCATAATCTCTGTCAAATTCGTTGCTTCAAAAACATATTTCCTCTCCAAAATATTTCTTTGTAAATCTCTCTTGCGCAAGTCTCCCCTCTAACTTTTTGCAAAATAATGAAATAAGGACTAGGTTTTTTTAATAAACTTACTTTTACAATGGATTTCCCTCTCTTTTTTTCACTTGATATTTTGATACATTGATGATAATTTGGCGCACAATTATACTTAAAAACTTAAGCGTATCGGTGTGCTATGCTAACTCAAACACATTGAGTAAACAACTTATCGTGAAAATATAAGTGTAAACCTCTCTCGTTAGAACTTTGTGGATGTTTTCCTTTTTGGAGCCTTATTTACGTATCATAATTTTATTGGTACATATCATAATTTATCATATTGGTGTGTTTAGGATGTACATATGCACCAATCAATTGGATGTGAATTAGGCACACTTGTTACTTGAAAAATAATTTATATGTGAAATTATGATGTTACATGCTTCACAGATTTTCTTTGAAGAAAGTAACACATATTGGTTATGGTTTTGGCTCAAATGAAGGGTTTAAAAAGTGAATATAAAATGTCCACTTTTTAAAACTCCAACCCTTTCCATAGTGTTCCAAGGTTATTAAGTTCAACCACTTTACCCCACCATTTGTAACATGTAATCTTCCAGTAACCATGATGGACCAATGGTACCTCATCATGAATTTTATCTTTCATTACACCCTAGAAGAGTGTTCAAGATTGAAAGGGTCAAATTTGAACCCTTGGTATGTCACAATGTCTTGTTATACTAATGATTAACTACTCAAGGCTATTGATCTAATACCTCCCACTACACTCAAGGATCCAACAGGTGATATTGAAAAGACATGTAGGAACACTTTCATATGCTCCTTTTTTGGAACGTTGGAATCCAAATCAACTATGTTTTGTCCTAAATTGACCAACTCATCTCTTTATGTTGAGTCAACCAATATTTCTAGAGAGAAAAAGTACGATTTCCATACTACTTAGAACATCTCTTATAGGAGATATGTAAGAGCTAAGAGAAAAATGTTCCATTACACACCAAGGATGTTTCAATTGTTAGAGGGTAGAAATGAATTTCCTCTTCCTTTCCATTTGCAATGTAAGTGACCAAACTTGTTACAAACATGATTTTTATGGTGCTTGGTTGTCTTCTCTACTTATGCCTAATATTGGGATTGAACTATCCTTTTGTGGTATTAATTACATGATTTCCAAGTATAAAGTAGATGTTTCAAAACTTGGTTTTTTTCCCTTTCACGCGTGTTTGGTCCTCCCAAACAATGAATTGCACTTATGTAATTTTGTGGTCTTCTTTATTGTCAACGTGATTACTTGAATATTGTTAAATATAGATTGACCATTTCCATGTATAGTTTACGCATGAACAATTATGCTCCTTGAAACTTTGAAACGAAGACCCAGTTATATATCAATGGTAATATACATAGTCATTGGGACATTGTAGGGTTCATAAATAGTTGTAGGTTCTCCTTGTTCAATGCAAATTGTTCATTTAAGGAACACTCCATTGATGAAGAGTTCTTTATGAAAATAAAAACATCCAAATTTCTTGTTGCATATGCAATGAATGGTTTGTCCTTTGTCCAATAAGCCAAAAAATAACATTCTATTACATGTATATCATGATTGGGTATCTCATGTATATATTCCATTTTCCATTCTTTCCCCACCTATTTACATGCATTCATATGTTTGCAGTTACACTTTATGTTCAATGACCAAAACAAGGACCTTCCAAGATGTGGATTTCATGCATGGGGGATCCATGAGCATTGTGTGAGAGTACCCCACCATGACCATTACAATTTTCAATGCCAAAACCATCAAGCCAACCCATCAACACACCCTTCAACATGGTCTTCTTGTCATGTATGGGTAGAAGAGGGTGTGCAATCTCATGAGAACTAGTGCTTCAATTTGAGTCCCAAGGATTATCTCTATACTACTTCACCTAATGTGCACAACATGCAATATTTTAGTGATACTAAGTTTTTCATTAGATTTTTGGAAAAGCACACTATCCACTTAATCCTGGAATAATTTTTGGGACAACATGAATTGAAGCATGAAGTGGCAGCAAAAATACAATGCATTTGGATTGTATTCTTTCACCATTTGGGAAACCATGCCAATTGAGAACTCACAAAGAATGGAACACATTAAACCAACATTATCCTAATCCATTTATTCCACAATTCACATTAGTTTGAGCGTTGGACAACCCTAAAATTGAACAATATTACATATTTCCATATAGATGGAATGCATTCAAAGAGAAAAGTAAAAAAGGGTCCTATAATTCTAATCCAAGAGGAAGTGAAAAATCTAAGTTTAAGAGCAATATCCCTTATATTGATGACGATAATGATAACAAGAATCCATGTTCATATTTTCCAGATGAAGAGGATTATTATGATGTAGGGGAATATTATGGTGATTATGAGGAGGCTTTTGAGGATTTTGTGTGCAAAAGGTAATTTATAAATACCCACATAATTTTTATGTGTTTATATGAAGTATAATGGCTCATATCTAAACATGATTACCATTCTTCAAAAATTCAAGTTTGATTATTTGAATACCTTGCATAATCTCAAGTATGTCACATATTATTTAATTTCTTTCCAATTTTTGGCTTTCGAATGTTTCAATCAAAATTTGTTAGAAAGGTCACATATATGGTAGAAGGAAGCAAGGTTCCAAGGAAACCACAAATTGTGCTCCATATTTGGAAGCCTATCTCATAATAGATGTATTTTTGTTACAACTTCAAGGCTGAAAATTCCAGAAGAATTTCATAGCAAAAACATAAGTGATGTAAATCTAACAAAAATCTTAGTGCAAACACCATAAATCTCTCCATGATTGTTCCTAGAAGCCTCTGCTGAACATTTAGATAATTTCTAGTCATAGATGTGAAAACATATCAAAGACATTAAAGCCAATAGTTGGAGGGGCATGTAGGACAATGGATGGATAGGGGCATATTGGGTAGCAGAGGCAAGATGGATGGAAACATGTATAAAAAATGACAAATGGGGCCATCGACTGGCATAGTAAGGGAAACATGAAAACAAGTAGAAAAAATGATAGATTGAGCCACTAGGTAGTAGAGCCAATAAAATATGGAAATAGTATAAAAATTGACATATCAAGACAAGAGGAGAGAGAACGAGGGAGATAACAAATGATGGTTGTGTGATTGTGAATCGATGACAACAAACAATACAAAGAAACAATATAACACCTAATACATTCTAAGATTGTAACTAATATTGTTGACAATGGGCATAATATTGCAAAAAATACTAGTCCATTTACAATATTAAAATACTTTTGTACAAATAATCCAAAATTGAAACATGATATTCCCTACACCAATATGAAGACAAGATTTAAAACCAATAACTTATTAGGTTGTCAGAAAACCTAAGAGGAAAGTATGTTTAAGAAATACAAATGATAAAGTCTCATGGATTAGATAATGCTAAGAAGTTGAATCTCCCACTTTCGATTCCATAGAGAGGCCTTAGTCTTAAAGAATAATGCCACTGATGCTAAACAATTTCTAGGTTGGAGAGTAAAACATAAGAATGATTGTGTTTCTGCATACTTGGGAATGTTATCACTTCGAATCCATGGATAAATGAATGGTGGATTTGGTCATTGCATAGTGGCTTTGCAACCCTCATGCATACCTGAAAAACAAATAACTTATTGGTGTCAAATAAAATTGATTCTAGCATCCCATAAATCTAGAGGAGAAGACTAAGCAAGCATAAGGGTTGGAAGATCCTAGTAGCCTTTCAACGTCCACTTGGAAATAATCATGATATAAAATTTATTGTATCCTCCTATGAAAGGACAAGAGAATACCAAGTAAACATAGGGGTTGCAAAATCATAGTAGGAATTCAACATCCACTTCAAAATATTCAACACAACAAGACCATATGAAAAACACAATAACAAAGCAATTGGAATTGTAAAAGCCCCTAACGAGAGTCAAAATATCCATATTCTATATGGAACATTAGTGTTACATTGTAAAATTTTTATAGTTGAACAATGATTTCAAGAGATTTGTGTACCTAGCTAGTGAGAAAATGGAAGTTGTCATCCTTTCCATTATTTTATTTTCCATTTCCCTTACGTGTTGAGAAGATATATCATGATGGCTATGAACTCATGTGTTCTCCACTCCTCTACAAATTGACCCTTTTTAATTTGATTTGATATATTTACTATGTTCTTGATCAAATATGAATTTTCTTATGTCCTCCAAGGTTTTGATGTCTCTCAAAGTGTTATAAATAGTGAATGGTGGAAACAATGTTAGTAATGGATGGAGATTCAAAGGATATGATGAGTTAATGTCATGTTATTTCTATTTTTATATATGTTGCTAGTTTCCAATTAAGAGAAGTAAAAACATATTGAATAGAAACTACTCATCTTAGCTTATCTTTGCATATCCTATTTTCCAAGCTTTGCTAGATGTAGTTTAATTTCAAACAAGGACTCTATAAACTTACCTTGATGCTATTGTAAAGTGTGCTTTGACCACTTGCATTCATATGCATTTGAACTATCGATTTATGCACCTTTATTTCATGGGCCTAAAAAACACTCTTTCTTGCTCAACAACAGAAAGAATTGAAAAGGTGAGGTTAGTGCCATGCATCTAGAGTGAGCTTGACCCTAATCTTCTATACTTGAAATTTTTTTAACTCTATAATATTTTCCTAAATGTCCAATCTTACAACAATAAAAATCGTTACTTTCCTTTTGGACATGTTTGGTCATATTGATGATGCTCCTCCTTGTTGTGACTTTGATTCTATTCTCCCTATTTTATTTTTTCACCCATGGCTTTCCCTTGAAAGTTTGTTGTTTTTTCCCATCCATTTCAAATCTATGGAATCCTATATGTTTTCAACATTTTAACTCCTCTCTTTGTTTTGCACAAGAATACCTTTAAAGTTACTAAAAGATGGTACCTTTTCCCTAACTATAAGACTAATGATTAAAACTTGGTATTGTTGCAACATCCCATTTAAAGTAGAGGTAGCCAAATCACTACTTTATACTTAAATTTCTCCTATCACCGAGTTTGTATCTCAACTCCTTAACTGTAGATAAGTAAGCACTTATACTTCCATTCTTTTCCACGTTAATTGAAAGAATATTACTTTTAAGAAACAAAATTCTATTTGGATTTGCCATTTCATACAAATTAGTTAGCATAGTCCACATTTTAATAAATGTATGGAAATCTCTAATGAGGAATGTTATTATCTTTCATAGATATATGTAAGAGAAATTTAGCCTTAGTTTTTGTTTTCTCCCACTCTATCACTTATAACTTGAGGATTAGCTAGTTTGAACTCACTAGTTATATTTAACTAAATATTGTAATCTTCCCTCGACATTTGAATCTTAAATCCAACTCACATAATTTATTCCATTAATTTATTAGTCTCATTTAGATATGAATTTTTTCAAGTCGACATGGCTAATAAATAAGCAAGCAAACGAAGGAATAACAACACAATGATTTGCTAAAAAAACTACTTGAATTACCTCTTCTCTTGGTAGTGATTTCATATATGAAGGGCTCTTATATAATGGGATTCACACTTATTGACATGACTACGGATTCTCAATTAGAAACAACAACCCTTGAAATATTATGCCAACATCTTCTATTCCTTTTCTACACAATGAATCCAACAAATAGAAACAACTGCTCCTTCCTACCAGGAACACATGACTCTCTCTCAAATGATAACTTGATTCCTAAAGGTGACAAAGAGATTGATGGGGAACCTTAAATTCACGTAAGATGTCATATCAAATTCTTCATAACATTAACAATTTGTCTCTTCATATAACAACAACAATCTAGCAATGCCTCTCACTTACACATCAATATCTCTTAGCGCCTCATGTTGTGACTCTTGATTGTTGTATGCCATCTCTACCACTCACGCCCTCCTTCACTAGCAAATGTGTTGGAGCACCATGCACTAAGCTATAATACCGAAACATAAAATAAAAAGTGTCCCTAAGGCATAATTTTAACATTAAAGCCATAACCTAATATACTACACTAACACACAACAACTATTTATTACATACGTGAGTGGATTATGTCCATTAATATTGATAATAGATTAAGGGCTACATTTAACCTTATCTTCAACCATGTAGCTACAACCTTATCATTGTTAACCTTACCCTTACGACTATATATAGATCTATTTCTTAATTATCTGTAAAAAAAGACATCTACCTTAGAGTCTAGAAAAGTAAGTGGATATTGAAGTTGTCATGATCAATTCTCAATTGAAACTTCCCAACCAATAAATAGTATCTCCACATCACTAGAAAAATATAAAATATGCCAATGACTAGTTCAAAGTCACAAATTGAATAATTCAATTCAATTCATGATCTTCAATCTTTCTCAACTTATAGTAAATAACATAATTCCCTTTTTTATTTCCAATGTCCTCAATGCATGAATATATTCATACACTCAACTTTACTTTTCTTTTAAATTTAAAATGTCCAATATTAAAATGCTTTTGAATTACTAAAACCTTTCTTCAACATTTACCATCCATTCAAACAATTTTTTTCCTTCTTATACCATGTAATGATACAATAATAAATCTTTGAAAAATTATTCCACAAACCTTATGTTAGTTTACTAGATACATGAATGATATGACATTCAACACCTAACATTATTTAGAGTAGGTCTTGCCACCTTGCCTCACCCTAGCCTTTGATTTTAACTAAGAATTGGAGGTGTGTTTTTATTGTGGTCATCGCTAATTGTGTGGATAAGGTTCCATTCACATTGGCATCTCAAGACATAGTGTTGAGTTCTTACTACATTGAGAGAGGCTCAAATCAATCATTATAAAAAGTTTGTCAATTTATTGAAGTATGGACACTCTGGAGGAATCTTGCAAAGAGGGTTTATTTTTCTTAACAAAGTTTTAAGTATTTTGGTGTACCATTAAATTTTTCATAATTTATAACAATTTGGGAATTTTGTATTCTTATTCGTGAGTTATTTTTTTATTATTTTAAAAATGAAAGTTTTTCATAATTTATAACAACTTGGGAATTTTGTATTCTTATTCATGTGTTATTTTTTATTTATTTTACAAAATGATGATTTCATTTGAAAATGAACATTTACTCTAATTAAGTCGAAGGCTTTTTTTAAGGGGTCGGCGGCTCTAGAGGCTTCATCGTCTGTCGAGAGCCTCTCAGGAGTCGCCACTTGTCACTATTAATTTAAAAAAATTAAATCAAAATTTTAAATAAAGTCAATGTTACATGTGTGTTGTAGATTGTTGTCACCTATCTTTTCCTTTGCTGCATTCACATTCTCTGGGTTAAAGGCTTGATTGTTGATTATTGAATCAAGGTTAAAGACTTGTTTGGTGAAGTCAACCGCTGGACTCAATGGTTCGGCTGCAGCCATGCATGACACCAAGCTTGTGGAGGCCAGATCATCGTAGCCTTTTCCAATGACTGGTGCATTTTGAGTCGAGCATTGAACTAACCAATTGAAAATCCCATGGATAGTGAGACCAATCAATCCAATTAAAAATCACTTATGATAGAGTGACCTTGTTTCCTGTATCCTCAATGTTCTATGACATCCTTGAAAATCACTTGTGATAGAGTGCCCCATATCTGAAAATATGGTTATTATGGATTTTTGAGCTCATTTTCCAGATATTGATGTATTTTCTATGTATTAGTCATTCAATTCATCCAGCTTTGTAGCTATGTAACCCCGTATTTGTAGACGTTTGTTTGCCAGCATGTGTATACGAATTGATGTCGTAAAGAATGAGCTAGAATAAATTGAAATTTTATTACGATGGTAATCCTTTGCAAACTGCTAAGAAATGTTTACTGCATAAGATAAGACATCGAGAACAAAAGAAAAACTCTAATTTCGTCTTGACAGGAAGAAGGATTATAAGGTCGTAATTCTCTCCTTAACATCTCTACAATACAATTAATGTTAGGGAAGTTTGTCAAGAGCCCATGCATATACTACATTTGATATAATGGTTGAGACAAATGAAAAAGTAATTACCTAAAATGCATACTCTCCATATTCAAAGATTACCATCATCTTAAAATGTTAAAATAAATGTATGGTATGCATATTCAAAGAATACCATCATAACGTGTGAAAAACATGGACACAATTATGTAAAAGTTTTCATATTAATTATGTACAAGTTTTCTAGCTGGCTTCTTTGGTTAATGTGTGCAAGCAAAAAGACTTTTAGAACAATAATATTTAAATCAATTTATAACAATAAAACTTTATAGTGAGCTTAATCAGAATGAAAATTATATAAAGTTATATATAATAATGAGTAAATTTTAGTATTATTAATTTTAGTTTATAGGATCTTAAAAAGGTATTAATTTGCTTAAATTTTTTGTTGATGTGTTTAAAATTTTTAGTTTCATATATCAAAGCTTACGATTCAGAGGGCCTCCACATTCTATCGTGATAGTTTTGGGATCCACAAGGAGCGAAGGTCACCATGCCTTTGCCTTTACGTGTAGTGAAGAGAAAAGGTAAAAAGAAATTCAATGAAATTGTTACGTCCGTCAAAACTTGTGCCCCCTGAGCTACAATATGTGTGTAGAAGGGGGTTGGATTCTGCATCCATCATGTCATGAAAATTGGACAACAAGCTGCTAATGGACATCTTGACTATCTACTATCAATACTCAATACGAAGATTGACTTGGGATATTAAAAAACTTGAAATAAAATATTTTCTTCACCTATCAACCTTATTTGGCCTTTCAATGATCTTCAATACATCAAATTATAAGGGGACCCAATGATCTTCAACACTTGTTTGTAAAAATGACTTATCTTACCTTTATACTCAATGCAACCTTATTTATGACTTTGTAAAAATGACATACCTTATATTTATACTCAATGCATAAATTAGAAGATAGCATTACAAAAGGAAAGACATACAAAAGAAAAAAAGTAAGAAGTATAAAGTTAATATACTTGTATAAACTACTTCATAGTATATGGACCAATCCTTATAATGTAATTAAGGGATATTCAAGGGACATGTCCATATAATGTAATTAAAGGATATGCAAATATAATTATGTAAATAAGGTTAGTAAATTGGTAAAAAATGAAAAGCCCATTTTACCTTATGGTTGTCACATATATAAACTATGTAAGGAGGATTCAAGGTACACTTTTATGGTTGGCACATATATAAACTATGTAAGGATGACACATTGGAGGTACACTTTACATTATTAGTGAAAGAGATATGATTAATAAAGAGGTGGAAGAAGAAATGAGCACTTTACATTTTATTAACTAAGAAAGAACTTGTTTATTAAAAAAATATATGTGTATGCATGCCAAGGCAAGAGGTTTAATAGAAAACTTATCTTTGTAAATTTAAATATTTACCAAAACAATTAAACAAAAGTTTTTGATGAAGTATTTAATTTCTATCAAATCTACATGTATTATCATTTGGAGTAGAGTTTCAATTTAAAATTTTTAAAGGTAAATTTATATTAAAATATGAAATATTAAGCTATTAAATTTATGTTTGAATAAAGACATTATTATTATTATAGTGTTTATTAAATAAACATTTTTTATCACGTGGAATACACAATATGTCCTTAAATTTATATATGTAAATCTACATCATAAAATAGTGACATAAGGATCATGGTATATTGAAACTTCTGTTTATGTAAAAAGATAAATGTATTTTTTTTCTATAACATAAATATCTCTACCTCTTAAAATCAATTGCACACAGCAACACATTCTTATTTGATAAAAACTAAGTGTTTCATTGAATACATACATCACAAAATCAATTCTACCCATGCTATGAGCATTTTTTAGGAAAATATGTGGAAAGTTAGTAACAGTCATTTATTGAAAACAAGCATAATCACATTGCAACCAATACATCATGGTGTAACTAGTACGAAGAACCACTCTCGTGTTATTGCTTTCATTTGAATAAGGATCATGGTATATTTGGGCCTTATATGTTTTTATGGACTACTTATATTAATCAATATAAGATATTAATTTTGTATAGTGAGATTTTGATGTCATTAAAATAATTCGAAAAAACATATGAAAGGGGAACTTTGTCATACTGTAAATCAAAACATTTCCAACTATACTTCAGTACACATCTCACAATAAAATACAAATATATATATTTTTACAATCTTGACATTTTCTTGTTTGTCATCATTGGAATCTAATCATGCAATGTTTAATAAAATTGCATTTCTAATTTGATGATGTTTATTTTGACATTTTCGTGTTTGTTATCACTAGAGTCCAATTTGAAACTCATGGGGAATCTTGCAAACATTAATAACAAATACATGCTCCAAGCATTTGCTATGCCTATTGCATGATCTGTCAAAAATTTCACCAATGGTTCAAATGCACAGTAAGATGATGACCATCAACTAGAAAAGCAAATATTCTTATGTGTAGGGAAGAGAGTAATCTTATCCTACAAATTCTGGGTCTAATCAAGATTAGTAAATGGTGCATGCTGAGTGTTCATGCAAATTATATACACACTTGGATCTATCTCCCCTAAGTTACTACATTATGTTGTCCCCACATCTGATAATTACATTGGGCCTCCATGAGACCAATCTCAACCAAAGCACATACTAATTCCACCCATAAATTGCAGTAACAATAAACAAATCTCCCTCAAGATCACTTGGGAATTGACTATCCATACAAGGATTGAAATTAACAAGGTCAACCATTAAAATTGGTAACAATGAATGCTAAGGATTGACCTTCATAGCAATCCATGCACTGCAACATTACAAGGAATGCGAATTGCACTATGGTTCTCCTTAGAATGCTATGCAAAGATGAAAGACACTTCATATGTATGACTTCAAAAAAATAAGAGGCACGCCTTCATTCTTTGTCCCTTTTACACTTAAAATTGCAACCCTCAATCCTTGCATTCCCCCTATCGGAGGAAAATACCAATGTTGATTTCCAATATAGAGTCAAATTTGATCACTACCTAGCCTTTTATTATTTTAGTCACATATGTATACTTTCTCGTATAACAAATTAATGTGCATTTAATTTTACTTGCCATCGGTTACATAGGTTTCTATTTATTGCTTATTGGTAGTTGCAATAAAGTTTCTTTTCAATTTGATCGACTACTATGCTTACCATAAATTAGCTAAACTTGCTTTCAACACATAATATTATATTATGTACATACTCGCAACTTTCTCTCATTTTACAACATATTGAAGTTTTCTTCGACTTTTGATTTCCCCTGATTCAAGGGTATGCTAGTTATTATGTGAAAATAATATTACAGTTTTTTTATAAAAATATAAGATACTTTAACATCAAAGGTGAAAAATAAATTGACGTGTAATGTTGGCTTAAGACATTATGACGATGTCGTCAAATTAGGTTAGGACATTGACTTTTTATCTATGTCCAAGGTTCCTTTCTAAGGAGTGGGCCTTTCTTGGGATCATGGCGATGCCGACCTCTCTGTCGGACTAGAGGACCTAGATATGCCGTCTTTTTTCTTGTCTCTACCTGTGCATTTGTCTGGCCTGATACCCCCTGTCTTGGCTGTCGATGGGCATCCTGATTTCTAGCTTGGTTTCTGTTTTTCTCCCTCCCATTTGTTCCTGTGCTCTAGGGGTTTTAGGTTTTCACCTGGTTCTATTATTACCACAGCTGACTTATTGGAGTCCCTCCCCTTACCAGGGGGAATAGTACCAACCAATACAAAAAAGTGGGAAGGAGCTCGTTTTCTTCAGTTGCCTCGGTAATTTGGGGTTTATTGCCTGAGTACTTCGGTTTTCTGTGTTTGTGGTTTGCCACCCTACATGGGTTATCACGTTGTCCATGTGCTCATTCTGTATCCTCGCCATTGACATGTGCAAATTGACTTCTGTTTTTACTTGCTTCCACTATCCGACTTATTTGGATCTTTGTCGAGTTCTGGGTTGACTATTCTGTTTGTACCTACGGCTCGGGTTCCAGTGTGGTCGGGTGTTAACCCTAGTGTGAACCCACTTCGTATGACAGAGTAACCACTTGGGGTCTCTATTGGTGGCTGGCTTGTGTGTTTCGTTTCGGATTTTTCTGTGACTCGGGTCGGTTTGGGTTCTGGGTCTGAGGCACTTTGTCCTTTGCTGGATTTTTTGATTGTGTGGGGCTGACTTTTCGTTGTATTTGGCTTCACATGGTATTCTAGGGTTTTTTTTGTCTGTTTTATCTAACCCTGGGTTTTTGAGGGTTTCATTTAGGTTAACCCACTATTGGGTTCCTGTCTGTGGCTAACCTGTGGTGTGTCGCCATCGGTTCTCTCGGTGGTTTTTTAATCTGGTCAGGTTCTAGGCTCCGGGCTCTCGGTTGTATCCATGATCGTGTGCATTATGTGGGGGTTTTTGTGGGTAGATAACCTTTGTGGCCATGTCAGGTTTTGACCCTCCTTCTCTTGCAGGTTTCTTCTGGGTTTGTTGCTCGGTTGTGACCGGTCACGGTGGTTTTTTCCTACTGCAGACCCTCCTTCTGTTGGAGCCTCCTGGGCGTTGACTCCTCTTCCTCATCATGGATGCCAAAGGACACATGTCCTCTTCACGTCGACAGAGGCACACAAAGAACATTAAAAAGCATGAGGGCAAGTTCCAGTTTGTTCTTAGTCACGATATTTTCATGGATAGAGTCTCTTCTTTATGCTCCAGGGCTCTTGTCGGGCATCTTGAATATTGCAGGTTGGGTAAGAAGGCCTGGCTTGACTGGGCTCAGGACTTTTGGAAACCACTTCTGACCTATACCCCGACTATTAGCCTTCTTTCGAATGGCTGGATTGTGTTTGTTTTCCTGGAAGCCGATCACGCTTCTCTCATCCTACAACAGACCTGGCGTATTGGCTCCGGTTCACTGGTCCTTGGCCGTTGGCACTCACACTTCAATCCCCTCAGCGAAAGAGTGACAAAACGTCACTTATGGGTATTATTGCCACACCTTCCCTTCCCTCTATGGAGTCTGCACATCCTTGAAGGTATCGCTAATACTATCGGCAGGTTCGTGGCTGTGGACGACGAATTTCACCTATCTTTTGATAAACGTATGGCCAGGGTATTGGTTGAAATGGATGTATCTATTGGCCTTCCTACTGAGGTGGAAATCCTGTGTAAGGATCGACTCATGGTGCAGAAACTAGATTATCTCCATGTACCATTTCGCTGCAGTAGATGTCGAGACACCGGTCATCTTTGGAGAAGTTGTCCAATGCTCAAAATTTCTCCACCTATTTTGGGTATAGCTGACACCCCTATGTATAGTCCGGTTGTTGACTCTATTTGATCAGTGGATGCGAAAAAAGGTATTTAATCCTAGTCACTTGCACTTTTTGGGGATGTATCTGATGCTATGCTCGATGATATAGATGTTTTGGTGAGGGCACCTAACCCTGTTACTATATCTGGTACTCTCTCGGATGACACCTTTCTTGGGGCTCCTTCTATGGTTCCCTTTGATATTGATCCTCTAGACTCTCCCTCTCCCACTACTTTTCTTCCTTTAGCTCAGGGTCCAAACACTCCATCAGACCTGGTATTAGCTCCACATTTTGTTGAACCTTCTGCATTGGCACCCATCTCCCCCTATGATGCACAAAAAACTTCCTTGGTACCTGTTCTCACCTCTCTTGTGGATTTTCCACCCCTGCCTATTGTACCATATTCTCCCCCACCACTTCCTTCCTCGTGTAGTCCTCGGTCCTCTCCATCCTTCTCTGATCCATCCCTCCACAAAACACTGTCCATTTTCTCTGCTGTTACTCCTACTTCCCCGTCCACCCTCCACCTCAACTCTATCAGATTTGAGAATGTTACTATTCGGAAGAAGAAGAAGGATAAAAAGGGTATCTCGGATAACCTTTCCTTTGCCTCACCTCCTTACATCCCTCTCTCTGTTTGCATCAAGGATGCAGCTAGAGGACAATCCACTTGGGGACTTAGAGCATCTCCTCCCCACCCCCAGGTGCCTTAATGCTGGTATTATCACTCAACGTCAGAGGTTTGGGGGGAAAAAAGAAACAGTGTAGCCTCTGTGCTCTCTTCCATTCTTTGCACCCGGACATGATTCTCCTCCAGAAGATTATGTGTAGTACCTATCCTTCTTTGCATGCTTTCTCCAAGCTCCTTATTCTGTGCCACAAATGCTTCGGGGCTCTCGGGTGGTTTACTTACTGCTTGGAATCCCGGTAGGGTTAGATGCCGTTCTTATGAAACCCTTGCTGGCATCCTTGTAAAGGCAAAATTCTGGGGTTTGAACACCACACTTGACATTCTCAATTGCTACGGCCCCTACAGGGATTGGGATATCTTCTGGGATATGGTGTTCAGGGGGGGGCTGCTTAATTCACCCAATTTGATCTTGGGTGGAGACCTTAACTTGACCATGAGCTCTTCTGAGATTTGGGGTAAGAGGGTTGTACTTGATCCCCTTTCTTCCTACTTTAAGCATCTTTTCGATTCTGTGGGCCTTATCGACACTGCTCCTTCCATTGCAGGCCCCACATGGAGGAATGGGAGGGTGGGTGATGATGGGATCAAAAAATGCCTCGATCAGTTCTTAATTGCATCCACCTTGATCCCTACCCTCTTAGTTCATCAGGTGTGGACTCATACACCTGATATCTCTGATCACTTCCCTGTTTGCTTAGAATGGAATAAGTCATTGGGGTCCTGTAAATACCCTTTAAATTTAATCGATCATGGCTCAATGATAATGAATTTGTATCTTGGTTCACTGATCGGTGGTCTAGCCTATCTCCTTCCTCGCATGGTTCGGAGCTGGATCACCTCACCTATAAACTCCGTACCCTTAAGTTGGAAGTTAAGGACTGGAACAAAGACAAAAGTTCTCACTTGGAGTCTGAATCTCGTAGACTGGATGAGGACATCAACTCCTTACTCTCCAGCTCATCCTTTGGCATCCTTTCCCAAGAGGAACATACTTCCTTGTCACAACTCCGTATGGAAAAAAATAAGATTCAGGAGCACTACCTCTTCACCTGGCAACTCAAGAGTAGGACCAAATGGGCACTTGAAGGTGACTCCAACACTAAGTACTTCCATTCTTTGGCATAGGGTAGGAGGAATCAGAACACTATTTGGTCTCTTAAGGATGATGATGGATGTTTCTATGAGGAGGAATCTGATTTAAAATTACTGGGACATAAACATTTTGCGAATATTTTCAAAGATGACCACCAGACCTGTATTCTTAAACAGCTCAAGGTGGTTTTGCTCTACCCCAATATGATCTCCCAGGCTGAAGCCCCTTGTCTCACACAACCTGTCTCCTTATCTGAAATTGAAAATGCACTTAACTCATTCAAGAAAGACAAGAGACCTGGGCTAGATGGCTGGCCTGTCGAATTCTACCTTTTCTTCTTTGATCTGCTGGGTAAAGAATTGTGCACTGCTGTGGATTTTTCTAGGGTCACGGGCTGTATCCCTCCCTCACTAAATTCCACCTTTTTGGCTCTTATCCCCAAAAAGGAAAAGCCAGCTACCTTTGCAGATTACAGGCCCATATCTTTGTGCAATCTGCTCTACAAATTGATGTCGAAGGTCATTTCAGTTAGAATTAAACCCTTCCTGGACTCCCATATATCCATCAAACAATTTCGGTTTTTAAAGAATCGTCAGATTATGGATCCTATTGGCATTGTATAGGAAACTCTCCATACTGTCAAGACAAAAAATTCCTGTGCACTTATTCTTAAACTTGATTTGGTGAAGGCCTTTGATCGTGTTAATTGGTCCTACATCAGGCTTATTTTGATTCAGATTGGGGTTCCTTTGCTAGTTGTCAACTAGATTATGGGGTGCATTACATCAGCTAACTTTGCTGTCCTTATCAATGGGACTCCCTCAAATTTCTTCACTACTTCGAGAGGTATCAGGCAGGGCTGTCCCCTTTCGCCCTTGCTCTTTATGCTGGTGATTGAAGGGCTCAGTCTACTGATTGCTGATGCTAGGGATAATGGACTCATCAAAGGTATCAAGATCTCCTCCACCTTTGTTCTTACTCATCTCCTTTTTGTTAATGATGTGATCCTTCTGGGCTTGGGCACCTTATCTGAATGGATGGCATTCAAGGTTATTTTGAGAAGATTCTGTAAGGAATCTGGGATGTGTATTAGTATTGACAAATCTAGTTTTCTTTATTATAATGTGGAGGTTGATATTCGCACTGATATTGCCAAAGTTCTTCCCTATAAAATGGAAACTATCTCAGCTAGATTTATGCACCTAGGCTATTTTCTCAAGCCCTTGGGATATAGCGTACGTGACTTGCATTGGTTGATTCAAAGATTTGAATTCCTGATCTCACACTGTGCACATAAGTTTTTATCTATTGGTGGTTGCTTGACACTTGTTCAAGCTGTTTTGACTAGTATTCCTGTCTACTGGATGGGCTTGGCACCCATTCTTGTATCTGTCATTAAGAAGCTCAGATGTATGACATTTGCCTTCCTTTGGGGATCATCGGATAGCAAGCATAGATTTCACTTGACCAAATGGGAAAACCTCTCATGGCCTAAAGAATTATGTGGTTGGGATATTAAGTAGTTGCATTGGTTCAGCATTGCTCTTTGATTAAAGAACCTGTGGACGGTACTCCAGAATGATGGTCTTTGGAATCGTGTTATCGTCAACAAATACTTGAAGAAGAATTTCGTTGAGATGTGGCTCAGGGGTAAGAATTTCTGAACACGTGGGGTTTCTGCAATTTGGAAGGGATTCATGCTTACACTCCTGTGGCTTGGTAGGAACCTCTCTTGGCAGGTTGGGAATTGGATGAAAGTTCTTATCGGCATTGATCTAATTGCTGGAGTACCATTTTTGCACATGTTTTCACCTGGTTTAAGGGAGTACCTAGAGGATTTGGATATCATGACTCTGGCATAGGCTCAGAATATCCTCTTGGATGCACACAACTACTGGTACTCTGCCGAGGATCTCGGTGTTGGCGGAGAATGGAAAGTATCTTGGGATACCTATACTAGAAATATGGAATTAAGTGGTTTGCGCCTGATTGATGATTTGGATGCACTAACATGGTCCTATAAAAGGTCAGTTGGCACTGTTTCTGCCAGGTTGATTTATGATTGTATCATAAACACTTCTTCACCTCCGTTTGGTAGCAGGCTCCTTTCCCTTGTGTGGAATAGCAATCTCCCCAGGAAAGTTTGCTGTTTTACGTGGCTGGTACTTAAGAACAGATTACTCACTTGGGACAACCTTCAGAAGCATGGCTGGATGGGGCCTGGTATTTGTGTACTGTGCAAATCGGATGTTGACAGTGTTGAGCATATGTTCTATCATTTCTCTGTTTGGAAAAATCTTCTTTCTTTCCTAGTGGAGAAGCACCACTTATCTCACTCATTCCTATCTGATAGTCTTAGCTCCTTCTTGGAAATGTGGACTGTTAATTACCCCAGCAATCTGGGTATTGCTTTCTCCCATTTCTAGCCATGTGGGTTGTATGGAAAGAGAGGAACTTGTCCATCTTCGAAGGAAAATATGTTCCTATCATCAGCATACTTCACCAGATTGCATACTCTTCACAGTTGCTCTGCCCTCTTATCTCAAAAGTTAAGAAGTCAAGACCCAAGGGTCCTGGTCCTGTTCTTGTATACCCTTGTGGTTTTTTTGATGGTGCATCAGCAAAAAATAATGGGGGGGGTAGGCTTCTATATGCACTTGAATGAGTCTCATTCCTTCAAGTTTGCATTGGGGGTGGGCTTTAGTACCAATACCAGAGCTGAAATACTGGGGCTTTGGGCCCTTCTGCATACTTCCCAAATGATGGGGTTACCCAAGCTCAAGATTTTTGGCGACTCATTGGTCATCATTAATTGGGTGAAGGGTACTGCTTCCCTCACACCACCCGGAGCTTCTCCATTGGTGTAGGGATATTAGGAAGAAGTGCTCATGCTTCCTAGAGTTTTCCTTTTGCCATGTCTATCAGGAACACAATCGGTTGGTAGATCGACTATGTAAAAAAACACTTTCTTTGGTTCTGGGTTCGGGATTTTACTCTAAATTCATTGATGGTCATTTAACCTCACAGGATTGTTTCAATTTCTTTTGAGCCTGGTGTTGGAGCATGATCTCCACTTTTTACGCACCTTGGGGATAGTAATGGAGCGGCTTCTTTTAGACTGTGGTTCTACACTCTTTGGATTCTTGGTAGATATGGCTATGTGGGACATTCTTATTTCTGATGGGTATAGTATTGCAGAAAATGTTCTTTGTCCCCTCTACTCTGATGTGTTGAGACTCATGCAGGATGTTGTTGTAGCTAACTTCTCTCCAATCATATTATATGTTTGTAACCCATTTTTTTGGGATGGCACCTTAGATGCCCTTTGATTCATTATGAATATCAAGGATAGGCTTTTTTCTACTGAAAAAAAGGAGTGGGCCTTTCTAGTTTGTTTGTCCATGCTAAAATAATGACTTCCACTTCCACTTTGTGAGAGAGTATATGCCTTCCAATCTCCCCTAATAGATTTTGAAAGGAAATGACAAATGTAGTGCTCTCGACGAAATAGATTAATTGAATTGGTCAAATATCTAGTTGTGCACTCTAAATGGCGACTTTGGATAAGGGTATATAATTTTTGGTATACTATGATTTGTCTTAGGTGAAAGTTTAAGGCAAGCAACACCACTAATGCATTTTTGAGAGACCCAAAGGTGAGAAGAAGACATGAGAAGTGAACCTACAAAGGTTATAAAGGTAATAAATAAATAAATATATTTTTAGTTATTGATTTCAATACATTTTTAATGGGTTATTTTTATTTATTTTTTTAGAAAATTTATATTTTTAGTTATTGATTTCAATACGTTTTTAATGGGTTATTTTTATTTTTATTTTTTCAGAAAATTTTGATTATTTTTATTTATGTATTTTTTTAGTATTATTAATATATTTTTGTGAACATTTGTTGGGCATTCATAAACTTAACTAATTTTGTATTATCTTATGTATAGGCATACAAAGATGTAAAGATTAACAATTACATATGTTTTGATTTAATTTGGGAGGTCTTTGATTAGAGGGCGCTTTGTAAGTTTATGAATATAATCTCATTTTTTCTTAATAGTAACGGATAAGTAGTTTTGTATTAAACAGGTCAAGGATAACCGAAACAACCAAGAAAACAAAGTACATTGCAGTTCCAAAATGCCTTTGGCAAGCTCAAGCACTTCAAACTTACCTCAGCCCTATATATCTAGATAATTATTGTTACCTTCCTATTGAACTTACTTTTGTAACATCTAATATACTAACCTAGTAGCAACTTGTATCAACAATACATAAACAAAACTAAAACTAATAGAGCAAGTTAACTTGTTCATGTCTAGCATCAAATTCTTCATGCTGAGCATATACATAGTGATATGCAAACCTTACTAGAGTTGTTTGTTGAACGGTATCAATATCCATTGTGTTCAAGTTTGCATAATCTCCCAAACTGGTTTTCCTTCCTTCTGTCAGATCTTGAATGTAGACCTGGTGATGGTCCCTATCCAAGACTAACTACATTAGTTCCTCCCCTTGTTCCTCAATTCTTTGTTCCATCCTTTCTCAAATTTTTTAATCAAGCTCCAATTGGCAATTTATATGCTCCAAAATTTGCTTGATGTGTTCCTATTGACACGCCATTCACCGCTCGTGCTTTCACAAGTTGGGAATTTCCTTTAGGGCATTGTGAATCTCCATCCCCCCTCCACTTCTAGACTAAGCTCTATTCTCCAACAAGGGTTTGTTCTTGCCTTAATCACTTTCGCCCTCATCTAGTTTCTTCCTACTTCCCTGTTGTCTCTCCATGCTCGCTATTGATCAAATCCAAACCTCCTATAATTTGATTCCCACTCCTCATGTGCATTTCCCACCACAAGTTTCTTGAGTGTTGAGGGATCCTCGACACTCTACCTTCACAATTAAGATGGATCCTACCACAGGATTCCCTTCACAGATCCCTTGCAATTTCACACAACAATAAAATAAATACTACACTCAAGTTACCGAAACTAAAGATTGTATCACCTTCCCACATCAATTTGCCCCCTATTTCTATTGTCAAAAATGTAACTTCGGGAGATATTCTTATAAATATTATTATTATTGTACTTTTGTTATTCCTTCTTTCGGAGATGTTTTTCTTCTGATCGAAGATGTCTTTGATGTACTTGGTCATGTAATAATATCGAGGTAAAACCTACGAGGAAATAGTCCCCAAAAGAATAAGTGTAAAATTTATTTTTGAGTCTCCCTAGGAGAAGTCGACCCAATTAGGTTTTTTGGTCACCCACATGAAGTGTATCCCTCATTTGGACACACAACAATCAAAAGCATGTTCGATCCAAAGAAGAGAAAGACAATTTCATTGGGATAGAAGAAGAAGAAGAAGTTGCATAAGTTATCTTATCTCTTAGGTTTTCTATCTTTGTTTGACATTGTACTAAGTGACGAATATATACTGAAGAAGTTGTTGGGTTTTTCCTGACAAAGGGTTTTCCCATGATAAAATATTTGTGTCTCGTTTATGTTGTGATTCTCTATCCTTTAGTGATCCTATTGCATTAGATTATATATCTAACATATTTGAATTGAAGTGCAAACTCTAACATGGTATTAGAGCCACCCTAGAAGAAGGCACTGTGCAATTGCAGAAGCTAGGGATTCCAAGATCCAACACTTTTCTCCATAGATATTCCAGAAAATGGGGTTAAGTTAACTCATCTCAAGGAGGCACATCTTTGGGTGGAAGCTGCTCCCAAATAAGAGAAGTTTCATTTTTGAACTAATCACTAGTATTGGGAGAAACAAGGGCATATGATATTTGGAGCTTTCATCCACCAATCCGGGAAAAGGACACCATTGGGGAACTCAGAGGAGGTTCATATTAACATCCAATTAGAAGTTAAAGATTGTCACTTTGGAAAATTAGGGTTTCTCTATCAAAACCTAGGCTAGCTAGTTCAAGAAGCAGCTTGGCACTTCAAATTGGTAAGATATATTTCTTTTATATTTCCATTTGAGGTTCTCATATCAAAATGATGAATCACACCAAGCTTGAGGATAAGCTTGAGGGAGCTGACAATTTTTGAGCATGGAAGTATATAATTTCTCTTATCTTAGAAGCGAATGACTTGGACAAGTATGTCACTGAGGAGGTTCTAGAACCAGAGGGAGAAAAGGCCAAGGAAACACACAAGAAGAACATTATCAAAGCCAAAAGGATTATTGTGGACTCCATCAATGATCATCTCAACCCTCATGTCTCATCCTTGAAGACTCCTAAGAAGATGTTTGATGCGTTGAATAAACTATATGAAGGGAAGAACATCAACCGGAAGTTGACCTTGAGGAATTAACTCAAGAATGTGAAGATCCAAGACTCAAAGACCATCCACTATTATTTATCAAGGGTCTCTCAAATCAAGGAGAAACTTGAAGCCATTAAAGAAAATTTTGAAGAAGGAGAGATAGTGATGACCACTTTGAATGGTCTTCGAAAACCATTGGACTGATTGATCCGATGAATATGTGTAAGGAAGAAGCTTATCAAGTTTAGTATATTGGGGGAGGAATGCACTCAAGAAGAAGCTCGATTGGTGGCAATAAAAGAGAAGATGGGAGCAAATGATGATCAAACCCTAACAATTCATGCAAATAAGGATAGAAGCAAGAGGGAGGATCACCCTCATAAAAGGCCCAAAATATTTTAAAAGGATCATATATCTAAACGATACTAATCTAGTCTCAAATGTTACACATGTGATGAGAAAGGCCACTTTGCAATAGATTGCCCCAAAAACAAAGGATTCTCCAGAACGAACAAGAAGAGGCATCATGCTCACACAACTGAAGAGGATGAATGAGAAAGGAAAAGAACAAGAGAAGATTATTCAAGTGATGAAGAATATGTTTTTATCTCTTCTCTCACAGGTACCGTTACTCATGGAAGCAATGATTGGCTTGTGGATAGTGGAGCATCCAAGAACATGAGTGGGTACAAAGATTCTCTCATCAACTTGTTAGAACATGAGTCACCTCACAAGGTGAAACTTGGAGATGACTACCAATATCCCATAAAAGGGATTGGAGAAGCTTCCTACAAATTGAATTCAGGAAAACCTATCAAGATGAAGGATATCCTCTACGTACCAGGTTTGAAGAAAAATATCCTCTCCATCTCAGCTTTCTATGCTAAAGGATTTCATGTTGCACTCGTTGATGGCCTCCTTAGGTTCAACTTTCCCTCCTTGAGCTATGTATGCATGTTCTCTCTCCTTGTTAAATCTAATCTTGAGCTTAGGAACACTTGACATGTGCTACCTCACTATGTTGTGAGCGTTGGAGGTGTTAATATTGTGTGAGACTTAGTATTTGTTGTGGGATCCTATTAGAGAGTTATTCTAGTTGGATGCATCTCTTGCTTCCTTGATATCTTGCGGGACGAGTTAGGTAAAGAGAGTCACATCTGATAGGAAATGGAGATATACAGGAAAGTAGTAGTGGGAAGCATTGTGGTTTTCTTGAACAAGGAGTTTCGAGAATGGCTATACTAAGTGTGCCTTTGCTTGTGTATCCATGGTCTCAGCTTGGGGGTGAGTTGTTCAAGTGATTTAGACTTGACTGTGTCTACGACTGGGATGAAATTTGTCCTATTGAAGACAATTTCCATTTGAAGATAAGTATTTGTTCATATGCTTATTTATGTTATTTATTATGTTTATATGTCATGGAAGCGGAATTGTATACTAGTTATGTATATGGTTTATGTGCCAAGAATTGTATGCAGGATGGATGTAATTTGTACTTTGAATCTCTAAATTGCTATGAACCTCCTCTACCATCTATTCTTTCTCTTTTTTTTCATGGTTTACAATTGTTGCTCTCATAGTCTTGAGAAGAGGGGTGCAACCATATGTCCTAGTTCACCTATTTCTGCTCATTTTTTGGTTGTGAGACCTATTCCATTGCTTCGAGAGCAACTTTTCCAATAAGGAACACCTTTTGTTTCACGGGAAAATTTTTTCCTACAACATTCCCATTGGTTTTGAAATGGATATACTAGTTTTCCTTTAAGTGAATAGACCCTTCAATACCACACAAGTTCTCTTTCCCCTGGCATTTTCCATCAATGAATCCCTGAGAGATATTCTTATCAATAAAAAAATCATCAATTTTTTTGGGCTTCATCAACTTCCCTCAATTCCTACATTTGAAGCCAAGGCTTCCATCCACCTTCCATTTCACTGCCTTTCCATACATGATTAATGTCATTCCATTACCCTATATCTTCCAAGGTTTGATTAGTAAAATACATATCAAAATTAAATGATATACATTTTCATCCTCGGTCCTACATGACAGACATATAACAGGGATATGTTTGTTTTTATTCTGAAGAAAGTCCCAACCACGAACCTTATTGATTAATGCTAGCCAGATAAATACCTTAGTCTTCATATGAGCCCAAACCTTTTAAATCTTGGACCACCACCAACATATCTCATGATCCCCATAAATCGTTATTACATTATATCTTAGCTTTGGTAAGTAAAAACCTTTTGTCTAGTTCCTATTCCAAATGACAACATACTACTCGTATTTTATTCTAATATGTACTTTCCTCAACTCCACTAAAACAATGTTCCAAACTACTTCAAATTCACCCTCCAATCCTACATGTTCAACACTCATCTAGCTATGTTTCCATATGTGGGTAGTTTCCTAGATAATAATAACGTTTAGAGTGTAGTAACCTCTTCCTTGTAAGTGATGGGTCAAATATTTAGGTACACTAGTACACAAATAAATTTATGCCTAAAAAAACATCTAAAATTTGCATATAACTGACTATTTTTTGCTAGGTGACTAATATTGTTATACTGACAATCACTTATAATGTGACTAAATTTATGACTAAAAAACCTTAGTCATTCTTTGGTTGTTCTAATTCGTAAACTTGTAGTATACTTAATAGTTTAATTAGACATTTATTGTCATTAACCGGTAGTTTATTTAGTCATTGTAGTCATTGATTGTAATCAACTTGTAGTATATTTAATCCTTTTTATTCACTATTATTATTCCAATTAGTAATATTTTTTTCAGTGTGGTTCGCAGCCTCGAGAATATTGGTTGGGGCTCACTACATCCACAGTAATAATTCTAGGGGGCCCACCCAAATGGGCCTCTCCCTATCGACTCTAGTTTTGGGAGCCTAACCCCGAAGGACCCAAAGAGTTGGATTCGTGAGAATTGAGCCTCTGGCATCAATATCAAACGGTCTTTGGAATCAGGCTCCAACCAATATATTTAGTCATTTTAATCATTAAATTTTGTCAATTGGTAGTATATTTAATCATTCACTGTTTTTCTTAAATTGGTAGTATATTTAGAAAGTGCATTGCAATATCGTTTATTAATGTATGCCAAGGTCACAAAGGAATTGAATCACCAAACTCATGCATGTAAGGTTGGTGTTCTTCCATTGAGCTAGCACCCCTTAATAATTGGAGAGAAGAGCGATATTAACACCTAGATTTCACCATTTGTATGCTACCAATCCCAACATTCAAACTTGCACTTTATAGTTTGCAACAATGAGACAAATGCTCCAATCCAAGTCATTGCTTATCCATTTTTTTGGCTTCTATAGTTAGATTATCAAATGATTACCATGAATTTTTATGAGCTTTGGATTCCATAATGCATATGAGCTATGTATTTTGTCCAAGGACAATTCCTAGCAGGATTATACTTCTAAAATGTATGGCTTCCTTGCATACCAAAAATAAACCAGGACATTTCTCTCCATTAAAAAATGTTCAATGATGAACTATCAATTTTTTTTGTAAATATATAGTAATAGATCTTATAAATACGTAAGATGTTACAATGTAACCAAAACAGGTCAACACAATTAAAATGAGAGAGAAAAAAATTAGTTAACATTTGAGTTAATTAGAGCAACCAATTTGACTCAACATAGTACCCATAGGCTAATTAGATGGTAGGAATTGTGGTGTAATGTCCTCCAATCCAAATTTGGGATGTGGAAAGTTGGGCAGCATAGTCATATATATAGGGAGTGTTAATTTGCATGCTTACAATGTGATCCCTAATGGATCCATTTGTGAAAACCTTAAAAATATGGTGTGGAAATAGCTATGTACTAAGCTACAAAATAATAACAAGATAAGATAATACAAGGTAATTTTATTAATGTCGAAGAAACTACCACAAAATTAGGTCAATGGGACTAACATGTACACCTAGTGTAAATATGATGTGGGAGTAAAAACGAAACTCTTAAATCAATATTGAAATCAAGAAGAAAAACAAAGTATAAATCTAGGTTATAAAGAAGAAGGTGTAGTGCGATATGGGTGTGAAGTGGTAGGTAGGATATGTTACATGCTTTATCAGGTGACCATTGTAAGCAATTGCATTATGCAAACAAACTCTTGCCTTTGTAGGATCCCCCACAAATGGCCATCCTATTTCTACCACCATTATATCAAAACCTATGTAACCCTGATATTTCATGGTTGTGCATGCTGCATCAACTTGAGCATCAAACATGGTGGTATAGGTGAGGGTAGTTTTGTGTCAAAAATTTAAGGTTGGCCTTGGACAGTACAAAGGAGAAACAAATTCATCGTGTACCCTGAAATTATTTAGATGGTCGCTTTGTTGAGATACTTGACAGTTCTAAGAGTGATGGGAGTGAACTTCCATATTCATTAGCTAAGAGGATGAGGGTTTGGATAAGCTTGCATGGATTATCCCATAACATGTCAAAGTGCATAGAATACTTAGACCAAAAACCTAGTTTCCACTAATGGGACATCGACAAATACTTCATCTTGATGCTCCATTATTCCTAATTTTCTCCTGCAAACTAAGGACTCTATAGAGGAAAGTTACCTTCCCTATAACACTTTATGCAAACTCACTTCTTGCAACTTGTTCTCTAATGCAAAGTGAAAGATATGATGAAAAAAAAGAAACAGAGTATATTTTCTCTTGTACACTAAATAGATAAAACTAAATTTCTAGCTAACGAAATGGAATATTTTCTAGTTAACCGAGTATATCAATACCAATTGCATTATGTCCTATGCATGCTTCATAAATATTTTTTGTTTCACAGTTACCCAATACTAAAATTACCTTTATGTCTTCATAATTTTTAATTAACACTAATTTCATTATGTCTTGTGCATGCTTCATAAATATTGTATGCTTCACAAGTACCTTACACTAAATTTACCTCTTCATAAATAGAACTTGCATCTATACTAGATGCATTATTTCCTGCATGGGAGTTCTTCCTTTTGTAATTTATTGAACCATGGGATTTAGTACCCACGGATCATAACTAACTAACTCACATCTTAGACATTCAACTTTACGGCTCTGTAATTGCCTTCATGAGAATGACCATTAATCATCACATTGCAGAATGGACTTGGTAGGGTTACAAAGCATGTAGGATGTAGAATGTGATATCACCATTGCTATATTCAATAGATTAACTTGTATGGTGAATGCAACTTATTGATATTACAATGCATAAGTTTGTAGAAAAGCACATAAAATATAAACCTATCATTCCTTAAATGTTATCATAGTCTTATTTCCAAAGAATTTCCCCTTAGGACCTAGTGGATATGAATTCATAAAAATAGATAGCAGATTTGCATGATGTGAAACTTTAAGATAAACATCAAAATAAAAATATTCCATATCATTAAAAGTTGAAGTAAAAAGCTTCACTTCAATGTCATGATAATTAGTAGGCATAGTGGCACTTCTCCAAAAAATTGTTTTGATATTATAATATTTATATTTCTTTTCAAATTTATTTCTCTTGGTGTTTCTACATGGAAAACAAATTATAATAATGTCCACTAATGACCAAAGTAGGATGTTGTAGATGTGGTTTTTGTTTCGAGACCGCAAAGGGAATGGAGTATGTGGAGAGGGAAGGCAAAGTTGTGCCAATAGATGTACCATTAGATGACACTGATTTGTAGTTGTAAGGAATTGATGATGATCAGAGAGAAGAAAGTGAGGCTCAAGCATTTTTGGATTTCATTAATAGGATCTGAACATATGAGTAGCTTCAACCTTCATGCTAGTATGCACATTTTCTTTAGGCATTTTTCTCATTTGGAACATTGCACTAGTGACAAGGAGGTAGCTTGGATTCCATGTTATAACAAGAGGAATATTATCTAGTATCATGATTATGTAGAACACTAGGATTATGGACTTCATGTTTGGTAGTGTACTTAAATTGGATTAGTTTCTTTTAAGAAAAAATTGTTGGGATTTCTTCAATTTGGATTTCCCAGGGTAAAATCTTTGTGTCTCTTGTGCATGGTTATCTTTCATTGAGCCTTGTTTTATTTTCCACTACAACTAAATATTGATTATACAATGAAATTGTGGGATGAAATAAATGTCTGAAGAAATATTGTAAAATAAATATCAAGGATTGAAAATTGGATTAGACTTCAACATTTTGTGTCTAAAAGTCATTCATATGCCTTCAAACTAGTTTTGGGGCAAGGAACCAATAGCAAATATAAAATATTTGTTGTATGTCTTATACTGTAATTGGTTTCTAATAGGGGAGCAAAGTTTTTTCAGGTGTTTGGAGATAGCTCAATTGTCATAGAACAAGCTAATGGAAATATCAACTTGGAAAAAATGTTGCTACTCCTAGTCATAGAAAATATTAATGAAAAAATAACATATTGGAAAATATATACTTCAACAATGTTTTCATAGAAGTGAATCACCAAGCAGATAAATTGTCTAGAGAATCGTTGCTCCTGTAGGAAGGCACACTGGTTGTGGCTTAAACAATGACAATGGAACTCACACAGAAGAAATTTCTTTAATTTTCTGAAAAGAATGTCGATTTTAGTTAGTAATGTTTTGAAGCTAATATCTTGTAGTTTTGAATTTTGAAAACGGCTCTTGAGCCAGAGACTGGTGAAAGAAAAAATAAAATTCTTATGACAGTATACAGAATGTAGTCTTTCAGTAGGATCCCTATTTATTTTAAATAGAAGAGAAACCTTGTTTTTGGGAGAGTCATAATGAGTCATTAAATGTATATTTTGATTTCACATAGAAATATTAAATCCCCTTTTTTAAGGGGGTATTATTGGGGGGGGGGAGTATTAAATTTATAATAGAAGAATAATAATTTAGGCTAGCATGAGATGGAAGACATATAAATCATTAAGCGAGTCATATCATTATATTGGTAATCGAGATTTCAATAAGATTCAGCTGGCCCATCTCTTCAAAACTGAAATCCAGAAAACTGATGCCAATACAAAGGAGGTCATATATGTGTCAGTGTCACATGTGAAACTAGTTTTTGTTAAGAAAAACAAACAAAAGTAAGTTGAATTATACGATTTACCTGTAGGACTATGTTAACTAGAGCTCTTAGTCTTTTGGTTTCCTATAAAAAAGAGTTACATATCTTTTGATTTCTTTTGATTTCACAGATGAAGATACATATCACAGATGACGACACATATATTTTGATTTCCTATAAAAGATAGTTTCATTGAGATAATTGTGAATCATGGGTGAAAATGCATAACCTTGCAAAGTCTCACTATAAGTGGAAAAAATCCAAATGAGTGGAAATTTTTTAATCATGATAACTGATTTTTCAAGTGGGATGTAGTCAAGCAAAAATTCAACTGATCTCCTTTCTAGACACACACCCAATTCTAATCCCCCTAAGAACATGTTATCATGTTACTATAGCGAATTGTCTGATATCTTGTTATATTTGACTATTAACTAAGCCATCACAGTGGTAGTGTATCTCAATAGAGGAGATGAACAACAGTCCATTTACCAACTAAAAAGAAAATCTAATAGACTAGTGAGTTAATGATCATTTCTTGGTTTTTCCATGAATGGATAACATGTTTCTAAACAATAATCACAACTTCAAAGAAAATTCCTACCAATATGGAATACATTTATATTTTCCTAGTGGTTTGATGTAGGATAAAATCTCCTACAATGACACTAATATTCTTGGCCATAAACATCAAAATACTTCAAATTGGACAAAACAAAAATGCTAACAATATAGAAACTACTAGATATGCACTCTCATGTTGTGGATAAAACCTTAAAATATGGGTTTCTTTCGAATAACGAGACATTTTGACTCTTCAATCCCAATCAACTTACAGTCAAGACATGGAATGAAAACATATTCCCATAAGGAAAACAACGACGTCACCTTTTTCTAACGCAAAATTAAGGGTTATACTATAACAATATCTAGCTCCAGTCATTGCTGCTTTGGACCCTACTAACACTAAGCCTATAAATTACGATGTGCAAAGCTCAATCTTAGAGAATATTTACAGTTACTGCATGGAAACATGTTATAGAAACCCAATGATAAATGGTAGTTAAGCTGGAGGAGCATCTTTCAAATCTTTATCTTTGGTCTTAATTAAGGGAGTTTTGAGGTAAAAAATGGGCCTCAAAATAAAAATATACCATTAAAATTTACTTGATAAGAACCAATCGGATTCAAGATAATGATATCAACCATGGGAGTAAAATTTGTAAACAAAATTGGAGGGAAAGACAAACTACTTTTTCTTATTGTATATTTGACATATCTCCTTAACCAATACCCACGATGCATACTTCTAAGGTACCCATGACATGAAAAAATGAAAATTTCAATAACAAAACATATTTTAATATTAAAATATAATTTTTATTGAAATTTTCACTTTTTCATGTCGTGGGTACCTCAAAATAATGCAATGTGGGTATGGGTTGGATGCGGAATTGAATTCCACATCCAACGAGTGCCCAAACATGAAATTTGGGTAAACTAATAAGGAGACATGTCAAAAATACGATAAGAAAAAGTAGTTTTTTGTTTTTCCCCTCCAAAATTTAGAACTCTTATTTTATTATTATAACTCTTATTTTATTATTTTCCTTATGATGCCCATTTTAGACCTCAAAACTCCCTATAACTCTTATTTTATTGTTTTCCTTAAGAGGTCCATTTTAGACCTCTATCCATTCTTGTAGAGTTGTTGCGATATCTTCTTCAATAACCTGGTAAGGTAAGGTCACAACCTCTGCCTATGGATCTTCGCAAGGTACTTGAAAATTTTTATGTGCATCAATTTAAAAGAAAACGCAGTCATCATAGTATACTTTTCTACCAAATATAAAGGTATATCAAAGGATTCCACATCCTCTTGTGCATGTTACAAATCCTAAGAAAATCCAATGATTGATAATTATTCCAATCCCAATAATGAAGGCTTATCTACATCCATAACTATCATAGTGGGACAGACTCTTTAAAAATTAAATAAATATGGATTGGAACCTTGTTCTCGATGGAAGGGAGGGAAATATAACTCCTGCAATGGTGGTTTGAAGAGAAGTGATCTTGATTGAGAAGAGCACTACCTTACTCTAATAGGATATGTCCACCTTCACCAAGTTGTGGAAGAATAACAAGTAGGTTTCCTATAATTCATGTTAAATATCAATAAGAACAAGAAGAGGAGCATATAGGAACAAAGAAGAATCAAGTATTTAAACCATCATAGTGGATGTTTATACTATTGTAAAACACATCATCACTATGAGTCGAGGCTGGGGTATTTATATGATTAGGGTTTTTATGGGTCAGGCATTTATGGGGAATCGTTTCTACCCAATTGTTGACATTTTTCCCCTCAACGACTTATTCCATTTCTCCCCTGAAGTGATTGTACTCAAGTTAAGTCTAATTAGAGCATGACTTTAATATGTTCTAATAGGTTTAGTTTTAGATTCTTTGATTGCTTTCAAACAAATGATTTGGAAGCAATTATCAGTGGTAAATTGGTTCAAATGAAAAAGGTGGGTGGGAATAAATAAAATGTTATTTTCCCATCCATGAAGGTTCATAGGGCTTGAGTTGTGATGAATTCCCAGTTACCACTCCATGCATATGACTTGATTTCAACCCTAGAATCACATAACTAATGCATTTAGGTGGCAAATGGATGAAGGCATATATTTCACATAGACTAAGTATGCAAAGGGATAGTCATGTTTTCCCATTATTCATCGTACTAAGTATGTTTAATTTTAGCATTGATGAATTGATGTTGCCAATGTATGTCAACTAAATGAGCATATTATTGTTGTTGGTAAAAATTGTAAGAGATTATTTATATGTTGTAATGTTTTCTAATGCATTTGAAATATTGTTCAAAAGGGTATTCACATTGTTATTATTTACGTGTATGCCTCTCATTGGATCCACAATGGGTTAAATTTGAATGGAATGGTCCCATAATTATGATATTTAAGGAGGTACATAACAATCAACTTGTTGAATGGAGTTCACTAGTAGAATATTTTTAAAAACCTATTGAGGTTCCAAGAGGAAAGAACTATGCATTTGTCAATTGGTTCTATCCCAAGTGGTTGTGGGGTGGAAGTGTGATATCGAACTAAGGAGCACCAAAGAAAGGAAAGGAGATCAAACTAACTAAGGATGAAGGATCACTTGAACAAGTGAAAAAGTTTCCATTACTCGCTTATGTGAAGACCTTCATCTGGTTCACTCTCGTGCCTAAGTCATTAAATTGTGTAGACACTCATTACTTTCCATTATGCATTGGATAGTCCTACCCTACTGTGTTGTCACAATATTTTCCAAACAGTACCAGTCTATTCACTACCTCGTAATCCTGCTCCATAGACTAGAGAGAGAGAGAGAGAGAGAGAGAGAGAGAGAGAGAGAGAGAGAGAGAGAGAGAGAGAGAGAGAGAGGTTTGTTAGTGGTAAGGGAGAGGGGCATGATAAGAGACATAGAGAGGGGGGGGTGTTGGTATGATTAAGAGAGAGAGAAGGGGCTGAGGGGTAGGGAGTGGGAGGGAAGGTGAGTGTTAAGGGTGTGTGGGAGAGAGAAAGGTTTAGGGATTATGTTTAGGTGGAATAGGGGAGAGATAGAATGAGAGAGGGTGTTAGTAAGGGTTAAGGGTAGGAGGAGAGAGAGAGAAAGGAAATATATTAGTAAGTAGTAGTTTTGGGAGTAAGGGGGTTAGATTACATGAGAGAAAGAGTCAAGGGGTGTGAGGGAGTAGAGGGAGAGAGATATGGGTGGGTGTTATGGGTAGGTAGAGTAGTATGGGGTTGAGAGAGTGAGAGAGGGTAGGTTAGAGAGAGAGAGAGAAGGTTAGGGAGTGAGAGGGGAGTAGGAGAGAGAGAGGGAGGTTTAGTGGTGATTACGATATATAGAGAGACAAGGGGTTAGGGATAAGGAGGATGGTTAGGGGTATATAGAGGGAGAAGAATACAAGGTAGGTGTTAGGGGTTTAAGGGAGATAAAAATGTGCATGGGTTAAGGGAAGCAATAGGAGTAGGTGAGAGAGAATGAGAGAGAGGGGAGGGGAGAGAGAGTGAGAGTGAGGAGGGGCCTTAGTTGTTGGTAGTGTGAGTGTATTGAGAGAGAGAGAGAGGTGGTAGTGGACAATGCACTTAGGAGAGAGAGATGGGGGTTACAGAATGGAGTATGATGTGTCTTAGAGAGAGAGATAG
>LPNX011027171.1:495338-579250 GCA_001517045.1 Pseudotsuga menziesii | reverse complement strand
AGGGGGGGGGGGGGGGGTTAGGTAGAGAAAAGTGGTTTAGGGGTAGAGATAAAGGGAAAGATCATGGTTGTTAATGGGTTTTAGGAGAGATAAATGGGTGGAGGTTAGGGCTAGGTTGATTAAAGTAAAGTGAAAATGAGATAGAGGATTATTAAGGGTTAGGAGGAGGAGGAGGAGGGGGGAGAGAGAGAGAGATAGGGTAGGATTAGGGGGTGAGGAGTGGAGAGGCGAGGGTAGGGAGAGAGAGGGGGGAAATGATACGGCAAGAGAGGAGGGAAATTGGGGATATATATAAAGAGAGAGATTAGGGGTGTTATGGGTTTAAGGAGGAGGATGAGGACATTTAAATATAAGGGGGAAGTATATATATATATATAGAGAGAGAGAGAGAGAGAGTTATGGGTTTAAGCAAGAGGATGAGGACATTTAAAGTTAAGGGGTAAGTGTACAAACACACACACACACATATATAGAGGATGTTTGGGGGTTGGAGGAAATAAAAGGGTGGTGGTTAGGGCTAGTAGGATTAAGGGAGAGATAGAGAGAGGGGGTTAGTAAGGGTTAGTGGAAAGAGGGGGGGGAGTAGGCTTTAGGAGTAGGTGGAGGAGTAGGGGTTGATAGAGAGAGATAATCGAGGGTGTGGTTAGTAGCGTGGGAATGAGTAGAGAAGNAGAGAGAGAGAGAGAGAGAGAGAGAGAGAGAGAGAGAGAGAGAGAGAGAGAGAGAGTTGGTTGTAAGTGATCCATGAGGCTTCAGACTAACCTTATCATGAGTTCAACTACTCTTACATGCCTAAGAATCCATGAGTGAAATATACAGGTAGATATCCAAGAGTACACAATCGATTGGACTCTTTTTAGGCACACACTAGAAGCACTTGGAAATATGGATCACTTGAGGGACACAAAGCAGTGAAGGGGATTCTTGAGCCTAGAAGGTGTTGTGTGGGGAAGGTATTTGAAGCCAAGGGTACGTTAGTTGAGTGAGACTATTATATAGCTCTGTATGAGCATTTGGATGAGCATGGAGAGGAAAATGGGTTCTAGTCCAAGATATAGAAACTTGTAGGTGTTTCCTTTTGACATTCCCACCAAAATGAAAGATGACCAAAATATAGGGAAACACCATATAGATTGTTTCCTTTGCCTTGGTGGAATCACAACCCAACTTGGGGGTTGAATCTAGGCATAAATAGTATATGATGGACAAAGTACCTATGGTTGGGTGGAAAATTCCACTTACACACGTAGTTTCTTGGAGCTCGGTTCTAAATAATTATTTCTTTGTGTTTGGATATGAAATGTTGTTGTTTGATGTACAATGAGTTTTGTTAATGCCTATGATGTATTATGCTTGTAAAAGAATGTATCTATGTGTGTGGAATGATATTTATTCTATTGTTCTTATACTTCATGTTTAATACGCTTTTGCAAACTATTATTCTTGTTATGAATCCATATATGGAATTTAGGCTTAATTTAAAGCCTGCAATCATTCATATCCCCCTCTATGTTGTTTAGTTGATGCATGGGGATGTTACAATGTTGAAGAACCATTGTATTATGATAATCCAACAAAGAAAATTGTTTGCTTTCCTCTTAAGATGGTGCAACTTTTCACTTGATCTAAGTTCCAAATACAACAATACTTGACAAAAAACCACATAGCTCCCTTGATCTTTTAATAGGATTTTGATATCCAAAACCCTAACTATTTGTGGTCCCATAAATAATGAGTACTAAATACCCAGTTGGAATTAATTAACAAAGAGAACATTTTCACATTAACTAATTATACACTACTATCTACTTGGCCTTAATCAAAGGATATGGTCACATATATCACTTGACTAACTCCTATGTAGAATAAAGTAGGCATGTTAGGGAAATACCCTAACAAACACAATAGCTTTCGATTGATTGGACACATTTTTTCACTCTTGAAAGGGTTCCTAATCCAATCCATTAATGTATTAAAAAAAATTTCGATCAAATTTATTTGGAAATTATGTTCCAAAGGATTTTGGAAGATAAGTATTTTCCAAACATGAAAAGTTGCTTCAATCCCTAACTACCTTCACTTTTGGGCTTAGCTAGTAGTTTACATTTTTCATAATGAATTCCTACCTTATAATTGTTTATCTTCCACAAAAAATCATAACACAACCTTATGATATTTTCCAACACCCCCTTAGGTATTTGACCCAATAAGTGCGACTAAATCGAGATTAATTCTAAAACTGCCTCAATTGATCTTAATATGCCTCCCCTGAACAACCATCAATTGCACTAGAAAAGTATTCTTCTATCGATCTTGTTGATCAACCACCCCAATTTCCATAACCATTGGTTTTGGGAATGAATCCGAAGTACTTCAATCCCTCCTGTAGATTTTATAATATAGATGGGAAAAGTTGGTTTAAATTTTGGTCCATTGTTTCACTCGATTTGTTAATGTTGATAGTTGGCAAAAGAATATTTACCTCTATTCTAGTTTCTTCTCCATATATCTCAATATAGCTACAATATTTCTTAGTGTTTCCTTCCCTCTCCCACAGAACCCTTGTCGAATATGAGGACATCATTCACAAAGAGAAGAAGAGTAAGAAATTCAATACCCCTACATCTATACCTTGAAGACTTGTATCCCTCCATCTAAAATGGACCTACTCAACCCCTCTGCAACTAATAGAAACGATGGGATAATAGCCAAACTTGATGTGTTCCTCTATTGGGCATGAAGAATGAAGAAGCAACCCCATTAATTAGGACAATAAAAGTAACTGGCCCGATGCAGCCCGTGATCCAGTTTACTACTTGAATATTAAACCCAATATAAATCAATAACAACCTTATGTAGAGCCAACAAGTTCCGTAGAATGCTTTGGGAAGTTCTAATTTAACCATAGCTAAAATTTATTTCTTATCTTATAGTATGTAATCCTTCTTGAGCCAACCCAATTGAAAGTCATGAATATGTTTCCCCTTATGAATCAAAATTTCCCTACACAGATTAGAAGGGAAATATATATATTTTTGGTCAAGATACAACTACCTTGCAAATTATCTTGTATACACATTTGCAGAGTGCAATCAACCTAAAATCGCCAAAGGATTATGATTTTCAACCTTTGATAAAGATAAATGAAGGTTGTAATAAAATATTTGAGTGCCTTAATAGATTGTCTTACATCTTCACCTACCCTCAATAGATCATCACTTGATAGATCAAATAATGTCAAGAAAAATTATACAAAGCATCCATCGAGGCCAAAGATTTTATATTTTAGAAATGAAGACGACAATGCTAATAATTTATTCTTTAAAACTTCCTCATAAAATCCCCAGTTATCTTCCTATATCACCATCTAAGGAAATTTGAAGCAATACTAACTATTTCAAATGTATTTTTTCATGCAAACTCCTTGTATGATTTTTGAAAATGTTGCACAACCAAAATAAAAATCCCTAGCGGTCTCACCTTCCTCATTTTGCATATACCAAATTGTATCGATACTTTTCCATTCATTTTCATACTAATAAGAAAATTTACTATTATCATCAATCAATTCAATCCAAGTTGCTTGGCTCTTTAATCACCATCATTCTTCCCTTTTAATATCAATTTGTTCTTTCTATATTTGTGATCCTTTAGTCTTCATATTATATCTATAAAAGGTTTCAGATATATTTGAATTATATATAGTTGTTATGTCCTCCTTGACATCTAGAAAGTTCTCTCCTCTATGTTTGTGTCTCTCCATTATTTGAAATGAATATGATCAAACAAGTGGTTGTAAAACTCAATACCTACAATTGTAATACGGTAGTTAGTAACCACTTGGTTACTTGATTTATAACTACATTCAGTTTTTGTGATAGCAAGAGTTCCTATTCGATGAAAGGTTCGAGGGTTTGATCTTATTATTGAGTTAACATGTAAATTTTATTGTTCAGTCATCATGCTAGAAAGTGGTCATTTAAATAGCTCATTTTCACTAAAGACACCTAAAGACACCCCTCTCCCATAATTCCATGGATTGGATGTTGTTTTATTCAATAATTTCTAGAACTAGGGATTTGCTCAATAACATGTAACACAATTTTTGCATAGGGAATTTTTTTTTAAATGTGGAAATAAAGAGTGTGGAAATCAGTGGTTATGTGAGCATTGCCCAAAAATATTTGCAATATGTTATGGATCTCAATTTTGCTTCTTGAATTGGTTTTATACCACTGCTAGAAATTTGTCCAATGTCCCCGAATGGATTTAGGAAGTGAGTTTAAACTCCCCATAAAATGATAATTGAGACTGAAATAAATGAAACATCAATTCCATTCAAATTATGGCATAAAATTATACCTATGGACACCCCTCTCCCATGAGTCCATTAACCAGATATTGTGCTATTTGATGATTTCCAAAACTAGTGTTTTTCTAACTAACATGCAAACCATTTTTCGAATCACAAGCTAATTTTTTTTTAAACTTTGGAAATGGAGCATGTGGAAATATTGGTTATGTTAACGTTTCCCAAACAAACTTGAAGGAAGTTACAACACTCAATTCTACTGGTTGTATTGGTTTTTATGCCTTTGGTAGAAATTCGCAAAATATTCCTACATGTCTTTAGGAAGTGAGTTGAAAGTTTCCATATTTTGATAATCAAAACTAATATAAAAAAACCGTCAATTCCTTTAGACTTGAGACATTGAATTACACCTAAGGACAACCATTTCCCATGATTCCATGGACTATATGTTGTTTTATTTGATGATTTCTGGAACTAGAATTTTTCTCAGTAAAATGCAATGCAATTGTTGCATCACAAGGTAATTTTTTTAAAACTCTAGTAAGGAAGCATGTGTATATCATGGTTATTTCATCCTTGCCAAAACAAACTTTCAATAGGCTATGGAAATCAATTCTACTACTTGGATTGGTTTTTATGTCCCTGGTATAAATTTCCCAAGTGCCCATGAATGGCTTTAGGAAGCGAGTTGTAACTTGTCGTAAACTAATACCTAGGGCTTGGATATATGAAGCATCAATTCTATTGGACTCATGGAATCAAATTAAAACTAGGGACACCCCTCTCCTATGATTCTATGGATCATATGTTGTTTTATTCCATGGTTTTAAGAAATAGGGTTTTACTAAGTAACATGCAATGCAATTTTTGCATCATAGGGTAAATATAAACTCTACAAATGAAGCATTCGTACATCTTGGTAATGTTAGCCTTGCCGAAACAAATTTGTAGTAGGTTATGGCACATAATTCTCTTGACCGGATTGGTTTTCATGCCCCCGGTAGAAATTCACCAAGTGTTAATGAATGGTTGTAGGAACCAAGTTGAAACTCACCATAAACCGATAACTATGATTCAGATTAACAAACCATTAATTCCATTAGACTCATGACATCAATTTACACCTAATGAAACCCCTCTTTCATGATTCCATGGAATGGATGTTGTTTTATTCAACAAAACAATAACATTATAGGAAAAATCAAAGGAAAATAATCTTCTTATGGATAAAGAAAGCCTAGTTAGTCTTATGTAAGGTGTGAAAAATATATATTAGAAGAGACAAGATTGATTGACCACATTGAGGTGTGAGAAACAAAAATAAATCTCTTATTTGGAAGAATAAAGGTTGACTAACCACACATAAAGATGTTAGAAACAAAAATCTTGTCGCTTAGAACAGTGTTGAAAGAGACTAGGATAACTAAAGAGATAGGATACTTTCATTAATGTCGAATGAATGACCACAATAACTAGGCTAATGATGCTCACAAGTACATCTAATATAAACAAGCAATGGAATGAAAAAGTAATGTTTATTGATATTCAATCAATATCTAAGAAAGAGATTGACATCTAGCTAAAAGAACTACAAAAATACATAAAAATGATCGAAATAAATCTAATGCAAGTACATAATTGCAATGAAGGGGTTGACGTACTAACTAATAATGGTGTCTTGAGATTAATAAAGGTTGACGGGGCCTTGTTATGTAATATTGGGTTGATCCCTAGAGAAAGGAGGTCCAAAGTCCTAACATCTAATTATGAGATGTTGAATCTTCAAAAGGAAAATTGGCTATTCAACGGAACCTAAAGAGTAGTTCTCTGGAAAGAGAAAGTGAAGTGAACTTTTACCTATCCTTTACTACCTCGAGAAAATGAAGCAATAGAAAATAAAGAGGTGATCCTCCCATTGTTCTTTAATCAAGGAGTTCCACACAAATATTTTCATATATGTTTGAAAATCTCCTTCATGAATATAGTCGGGCATATTTGGTCATGATAATCAAAGAAAGTGGAGAGGGATCTCGATAAATACAATAATACCTCATTATCATCGCATAGTAGATAAGACATCAAACAATGAGATGCTCCTTTGATTTGGTATCCCATAAGTAAAAACATTGGCAAGTCCTATCAAAATATGGGATGGGAAGATCAATCTTAACTCAAAGGTAATGAGATCCTACACATAACTAGCCAAGGGGATCCAAGGATCATTCATAAATTGTCTATGTGTATATGGAGGTTTAACGATAAGACTATATATATACTACAAAAGGTGTTGAAAGTTGGGGATAACACCCTCAATGAATGTGATTTAAGTGACCTATATCTATTATTTATAAACATACACTCTAACCACCAACTTCATGACATGTTTATATTGTAGGAGGTGATTTGGAGCATTTAATTATCACTAGAAAGAGCAATTTTTCAAGAAAAATGGCCAATGACTAAAGTAAGATGGAAACCTCTAAAAATTAGCAATGATCCTACTGAGGGGGTCAAATCATTGGGCATGATGGTATTAGATAAAATTATACATAAGCATAGTAAAAAAAATAAGGAGACAACAAAAGGAAAGAAAGAGAGAACAAGTGGCAAGGCCGCAAAAATCACAAAAAGAATGAAAAATTGAGAGATAAAGTCACGAAGGACAAGAGTAAAACAAAGTGAAAAATAAAAAATACAAATCCATGGAGGTTGATAAATAGATAAAGAAGGATGGGTGAAGTGAAGGAGTTAGAGAGAGACAACATGAAAATAAAAGGAGAAACAAAGACAAGAGACTACCATATAGTAGATACATTAGGAGGGTTCCTCGCATTTTTCAAGGGAATCTCAAGGGAAAGGATAGGTTAGCATGGGAAATCATCAAAAGGACAAGGAGAGGTTTGAGGTTGGACAAGGTAAAAGAAAATAGGGGCAATGTTGAATAGGGTAGGATAAGGGTAAGGTAAAGGGGGCATAGAGCTTACTTAGAGCATAGAAAGAATGGAACAAGGAAAAGGGCTTATCCCAGATGTGGATAGGAGGGAAGAATGGAAATGGATTTCCCTGATCATATTAATAAGGATGCACCAAAGGGGATTTTCCTGATTCGATTGGGTAATGAAGGAAGCTAAGGGCTTGACTCAAAAAGGACACAAAAGGAAGAAAGAAATGGGATTGCTTTAAGTTAGGTAGGGAAGGAAGAAAACACCATTGAAGTAGGCCAAGAGTACTTTAAACTAATTTTGGGGATCCAAGAAGTCAAGGAAGGAGGGAGAATCCACAAGGTGACATGAGAAAAAAAAATTGAGGAGGCCTCCTATGATGTGGGTAAAATGAATGAAAGGTATTGCGAGTGGATAACATCGGGAAACATGCAATTGTAAGGCATATGTTAAGGAAAAAATTTGGTAAGAGTCAAAGGAAGAACCTTGAGGGAAAAGATATCGATCATGGGAGGAATCAAGTCCTAAAAAAGGTGTATCACAAGGGCCACTTTAGAGAAGGTAAAACCATAAGACAGTAGAGAGGTCCAAATGCAAGGGTGACTCAATATATTGAGAGATATTATGAAGAGGGTTAGGCATTAGGGGTATCATTGACATTGCCTATTCATTACAATTAAATTGGGACAAGGGAGGGTCAAGTGTAGTCTAAAGTGTGGGGAAATATTAATACCTCTACCTAAATCTTGTATTAGGAGGCATAATTCACATGTTTCAGTTTAAGGTTGAGAAAGGAGTGTCACATAGAGATGGTATCACTTACCAAGGTTCAAATTATTCAATGTGTGTTTTAGAATATCTAGAGTTTCATTGAGTAGTCTTATAAATATATTCAATTTTAAGAATGCCACATTCTTTGTGTTATCAATGTTATGCTTGTGGTACCATCATCGTATGTAAAGTTTAGGGGTGAGTGGGACCAGTTCATCTTCAGTTTCATGTTGTTTAGTTGAATGTTGACCTAGTAAAGGAGTGTTTATGTAAAAAAGAATTGTTTATGTCAACATGAAAAGGATTTTTCATGTGCATGCAAGACCCATCATACCTATATTGTAAATTAGTAGGTGTGTTAATTTGGTTAGTCAATTCAACAACCTTGGTTGAGATTATAGATTTGATTTTGATTTTTAATTGAGTTTGGGTGTGGGTATAGTCTTGAAAGTTTGATATGAGGTAATACCCTATACAGGAGTTCAAATTCTATGGTATTGTGATATTGAGTAATTTTTTCAACTAGTTGTTTCACGTAGGGGATGAGTTCTCCATGTGACATACTACACATTTTGGTAATATCAGACTTTGAGGAAGGTTTGAAGTTTGAATGTCACCATTGTGTTAAGGTTGGCAGAAACTTGCTTCAAAATTATTGCCATGGCTGACTAATTTTAATTTTAGGAAATAGGGAAAGCTTCTTTCAATGTGACCTATTTTGAGGCTGAGGTGTGATTTGAACTTGTGAAGTTGGGATGGTTGGACCGAAACTTTGGCTACAGAGAAATCCCTTGAATGATTTTGGGATTTAAACTTTGATAATTGTTTGGAGGAAGGTTGAATGTGTTCATTTCAGTTACATTTGGGTTAGGTAAACCATTTAAATTATTTATGAAGTAGCCATATTGATTTGAAGGTGTTTGGTTTCAAATGCCATTACCTTGGTTTAAGTTGGATATGTTTCAGGTATAAACTTGGTCTTCATTGAGATAGAGAGAGCTATGGTTGGGATAGTTAAGAAAATGAGTCTCCGATGATAAGGAAAAAATGGAGGGAAAATGGGAGGGACCTCTCAGAATGAAGCAATAGTATAAGGAAGAAAAGGGGTGATAAAATCCTTCTCTTAAGAGTGAGAACTAGAATCAAATCAACCCTTGTACTATAACCAAAAAGGACTGTAACCTTAATATTTCCTTTTATAAAAAATTAATGCCTCTTGTCAGAGAACATACTTTGTCTCATTGCATAGATGTAGTACTTATTAAACAATAACTTATAGGATTCTCTTGGTAATTCGAAGACTTTGAATGTTTCCCACATTGTAACTTGTGGTCTATATATATTCAAGGACATGTGCCAAAGTGATCCCATGGGATTAAAATTCAAAAAAAACAAGTGAATCACCTCTAGAGTGATGATGTTATACAAAGTTGTCCCTAGATGGAAGTTTTACATTGTCTACCACTTGGGAAAACATCATTTCTAAAAATCATTAGAAAAAAATGTTACATGGTAAGGAAAATAACAAAACATTACCCCTAGTTCTATACCATCATGACAAACTTAACATAGATGGTGAATCATTGATCTACTGCTCAGTTTATGGGATTAATAAAAAGGCATGAGAGATTTTGGAGAGATTTCAATCATTTTCATCTTCACATATAATTAGGGATCATAGTCAAACAGTAGGTAAACTTTTTAGGTAAGCATTAACCATTAACCATTTCCAAAACATCATACCTTAGTCTCCATCCAAATGACAAAATCGGTCCATTTTTTCCGCAACATCATTTATTTCTCTAGGTTATTTGGATGTCGCCCATCTTCCACTTCTTGTGAAAATATGAAAAATTGACAAATTAGATATCAACAATTTATTTTTTACCAAGAAATATTAAAAAAATGAATTTACATATCCAATATACTTGCGAGATTTGCAACTAACGGTTTTGTTCCTCTTTGGCCACTATGATGAGTGGACCTTGTCTTTAATACCCTTGCATTTGAGGCCTTATCCTAAAAAATAACATAGCTGAATTTAATTACACATAAATGAATTTTCAATATTTATTAAGAAAATTCAAATAATTCTTATAGGAAAATTCAATACACGGATGCTCTCCTCGCTGACCTTTCTTTGTGCATCCAAATTTTCGTAGGATTTTACCAATTCTTTCCATACCTTTACAAGTATATCGATTGGCCTTTTTTTAAGCCTTTGATTTGGATTAAGATTTTTCATTTTGGTTGAAACAACCCATCTTGAAATTTGGGACATTTGTAATTTGACCTTTTTCATTGACCAACCCTCACCAAATTCATATTACATGTCCTGCATGACCATATTTTTCAATGAAGTGGAATCTTAGATAAGGGGAGATGTAAATGATATTTAAATATTTAATGGTGAGAATCCCTCAATCAATCAATAAAGGTTATTCTTGTATTTGGTTTTTTTATTTCCCTTGTAAAATGGTCATACTCTTTATACCTAGACTACCAATATGATGCATAAGATGATAATGCCAAACTCAATTTTTTTATCCCATGTGTTTACACCCCACAGGATGGATCAACACCTTGTTCCTAAACATTGCTTGTTACTGTAAATGATTTTCTCCTAAATCTTTTGCTCAATCCAGGAGTGCATTGGGAGTATATTGATTCCCATAATATATGTTCATTAGTTTGTGGGGGTTGAAGATTTACAAATTAATGTATTTGAAGGTATTTTCTTAAGGTTTTAGGATTAAAGTTTTTAATTTTTTGTAGTTTTCTATCCCCAAATATGCCAACAATGACTTTGGGTCGACATTGTTTCCCTATCCAATGTAAATAAAGTTTTTTAGTGGTTACAAATATATTATATTTACAAAAATCTAATTACGTAATAAAAGTGAAAACCAAAAATAAAAAATATATATATACCAACTAAGTAGTCTATAAATACATATTAAGCATATATTTCTCCTCCGCATGTACCTTCTTCTCCATTTTCCATTTCCCATTGCTTGATGGATTTGTTCCCTCACATGCCAAAACTCCATGGATTGATTGTTTGCAAATGTAATTGATTCCTTTTCCTCTTTAATCCTTGTATTTGATTGATCCTCCTCTTCAATCTCTCTATTTCAATCCTTGATATTTGTAAATGGTTTCTTAGAGGGAATGGTTTAGTCTAAACCCTATTCAATTTGTGTTTTTCAGTGAGGCAATAAGGGAAACTACACACGAGCTTAAGACAAATTTGTAAGTGACATTTCTAGATTGAAAGTAATGGATCTAAGGTAAAAATGGTCAAATACCATAGAGAAAGGCTCTTCCAAGCTTGGTGATGGTTGAAATGGGGTCTTTTGCTCTTGTTTTTTGTTTTACTTACCATAGGGGCATGTTTGATGTTTTTTTTTTTTGAATTGATCCTAAAGTCAACACTGATTAACACCAACCCAAGAAAAAGCACATAGTTTAGCACCTAGACAAGCCAATGTTGACTATTAGATAATTGTGGTTGAGTTGAGAATCCATTCTAGGCACTAAGTGTGTTGGGTTTGCTTGGGTGACTATGTCATCAATTTATAATTTTTTATAATGGTAGAATTAACAACAATACCAATGTAGAGACCAATAATTGAGCACTCTGATTTAATTCACCTTATCACCAATAAATTATAAATGCCACTCTGATTTTATAATTGGCATTGCCAAATATATGTGGATTTAAAATGGTAGAAATTTTATAATTTTTTATATTTGGCACTCTGATTTAATTCACTTTGATTTTATAATTTTTTATGATACTTGGCACCCACTAGACTTGTACAAACTCCAACTTGCACACAACATACTACAAGTCTTCCCAAGCACCACCCTACCACCCTATATTTAAAATTTGTTCAATACAATATGATGAAAACTAGATATAGCTATGCTTACCAAATCTGTTACATTCTATGATCTACTTTTGCTTCTGCTCATTCAAACTTGGCTCCCTTCACTGTCTTTCTTCTGTGTATTCTCCCCATTTCAGCACTGATCACTCATTTATCTAGTCCATGTTTTATGCTTGCTAATATTTATTCCCTGTGCTTGTTCGTATGCTTGACTTTCAGTTTCATAATTGATCAAAAAATCGTTCAATGAATCATGGCATGCAAGGAACCCAATCGATAAAAATTCTTTAACGATATGCAGTTAGGTTCTTGAATTCATAATTGCTTGAACCAAATTTAGCAACATGACCAAAATTTTCTTCTGTAACTTTTGTAATCTTGATTCCGCAACTTCTATCCCACAAGCTTGCTTCCGTAACCTTAGTCCTTCCGGAACTCAATATTTCCACAATTTAGTTTCTGCAACTTAATTTCTGCAAGCTCCTTTCCACAAGATCCTTTTTGCAATTATGGATTGTAGGTTGCGGGTATGCAATTCTCAGTTTTCCCAAAAACTGACTTTCGCAATCATGCGGCCGCAATAGTCCTTTTTGCAATCGGTTTGTGGATCCACCTTCCCACTTTTCCCAAAATTGAGCTTTCGTAATTTTCCATATGCATGTCTCTTTTCGTAGTCGGGTTGCAGATTGTGGATTGCAGACGTGCCTTTAGATTTTCCCAAAACGAGCTTCCACAATTTCCTTCCATAAATATATTTCTACAACTTCTAAGAGTTTTTGGTTTCTTGTGGGATCCTTCCTGACCTTTAATCTGTGATCAAATTCGGATCTCACCTTAATGTTGTGGATCTTCACGTTTCTTTTATGGATCGCTTATCTCTTATACAGGTTCACTTTGTGAATCCTTTCCCACCGTTGATCCATATTTCCTCCTTTAATATGGTTCATCCAACCTTTGTCGAATGAATTGAATGTACTCTCTAGATCATCCAATCTCTGTCGAATGAATTCAATGGACATCATGTCTCAGCTTCTTGATTTTCTTTATTGAAGGTATTCATCCAGGCTTGCATACACGGGCAGATATCCTGATTAAATTCCTATCTATGCTTATATGTCCTTCTTGTTGTTGGATCATAAGCTTGGAACTTGTGTATTTCCATCAATGACAACCGCATCACAATCTGATCTATTTCATATGATCACAATACCTATCATAATGCCAACAATCTTCCCATTTAGCATTGATGTCAACCTTCAATTTATGGATGCATGTTGCACTTGTAATTGTTGACTACTTATCATATGTAGCAACAAAAACTTCTCCCCCTTTGACATCAATGTCAAAGAAGACTCTATAACACATATCCCCCTATCAAAGTGAACAAGTTATTTGGAATAAGATATGATACCCAAATTCTGTTGTAGGTACTCAAACTGTGTCTTTGGTAAAGGTTTAGTAAAGATATCATCAATTTGTTTTGTAGAAGGAATGAAATTCAATTGAAACACTCTGTTTATGACCTACTCCCTTAAGAAGTGATACTTAATTGGTATGTGATTAGTCTTGGAATGAAGGACTGGATTCTTCGAAACACTAATGGCACTCGTATTATCACAATAGAGAGGAATGGGATCAACATATTTTACCTCTAGATCTTCCAATGTCTGGATCATCTAGAGTACTTGTGTACAGCAGGTGGCAACAAGAATGTATTCAGCTTCTACAGTAGATAAATATATGGAGCCTTTCTTCTTACTCAACCATGCAATTAAAGAATCACCCAAGAAGAATCCACCTCCACTTGTGCTCTTCCTTTCATCCAAATAATTTTCCCAGTCAACATCTGAGTATGCGGTTAACTGAAGATTCTAATTTCTAGAATACCAGAGACCATAAGTCATTGTTCCCTTCAAATATTTGAATATCCTCTTAACAACCACCAAATTACTTTGCTTAGGAGCAAACTGAAATCTACCTACCATTCCAATAGCTTGCATTATATCAAGACGAGATGTTGTGATGTACAAAATACTACCTATCATTGATCGATATGTTCTTTGATCAACATTAGGTGAGGTATCATCCTTGCTAAGATTACAACCAACAACCATAGGTGTACTAACAGATGAATAATCTTCCATTTGAAATCTCTCCAACATCTCCTTCAAATACTTCTCTTGGGAGAGAAATAATCCTTAAGAACTCTAAATAATGTGGAGACCAAGGAACAATGACAATTCTCCTATCATTAACATCTCGAACTCAGATTCCATGGAATTAGCAAACCACTGAACTGGATAATTATTAGTACATCCATAAATAATGGCATCCACATAAACCAAAACAACTAATAATTCATCACCTTCATCTTTGATGTACAAATTACTATCAACAATACCTTTCTTGAATCCTTTGTTCAGTAAATACTTATCCAGTCTATAATATTAGGCTCTAGGTGCTTGTTTCAATCCATATAGTTCCTTGTTCAGTTTGCATACATAGTATGGATTGTCTGTCAGTTGGAATCCTTTAGGTTTCTCCAGACTCGACTTCTTCTTCTATATCTCCATTGAGAAATGCTGACTTAACATCCATCGGATACACTTAGAAGTTCTTATGACTGGAATATGCAAGAAACATTATGATGGCTTCCAATCTTGCCACCGGTGCAAAGGTTTCATCAAAATAATGTCCCTCAACTTTTGCATACCCCTTACAGACCAATCAGGATTTATTCCTTAAAATTTTTCCTTGTTCATTCATCTTATTTTTAAACACCCATTTGGAGCCTATTACATTCTTATCTGTAGGTCTAGGAACAAATTCCCAAGTATTATTTTTTTCAATCTGATCAAGTTCTTCATTCATGGATCTAATCCAGTATTCATCCTCACTGGCTTCTTCAAAATTCTTAGTTTCAATCATAGATAGAAAAGCAGCATGAGATTGTTCTGAAGCTTTAATCAATTTCATTCTTGTCTGGACTCATTTATCCTTGTCACCAATTATCTGATTTTTAGGATGATTATTTTTAACAATTATGGAAGGTTCTTTTGTTTATGTCCGTTGTTTTGACTCTACCTGAATGTTTGTACTTTCATCATCTGACTCTGAATCTTCCTTTTCTGATTCTTGGACCTGTTCTTCCTCAATTTCAAATGTATCCTTTGTATTTTATTCAATATTGATTATCTGACTATCATTCACATGAATTCCTTCATCTATTTTAATGTCAATATAGTCAACCAAATTATGAAACCTTTTATTATAACATATGTATCCTTTACTGTTTGTGGCATATCCTAGGAAAATACCTTCATCGGTCTTGTCATCATATTTGCCAAAATGTTCATCATTATTTTTAATATAGCATTTACTTCCAAAGACTTTAAAATGTTTAATAGAAGCAAGTCTTCCAAACCATAGTTCATAAGGAGTATTATCATTGTTTGGCCTTAGATGAGATTTGTTAAGAATATGGGCAGTTGTGTGAATTGCCTCTACCCAATATGTCTTAGCAATATTTTTTTCATTCATCATTGATCTCATCATCTATTGAACTGATCTGTTATGTCTCTCAACTACTCAATTCTTCTATGGAGTCCCTGGGATAGTATACTCTCTTTTTATTCCATGCTTATTACAAAACTCTTTGAAGTATTTTGAACTAAATTATCCTCCTCTATCAAACCTTACTGCCTTCAGCCTTTTACCTATCTGATTCTCAGTCAAAGCCTCAAATACTTTGAACTTTTCAAATGCTTCAGATTTTTCCTTTAGAAAGGCAACCCATGTGAGTCTAGAGTAATTATAAATGACCAACATAAAATATATTTCTGTTCATGTGCCTTCCTTCCTTGATGGTCCACACAAATCTATATGCACTAACTTAAGAGGCTTGTCTGTTGAGGCTTGTCTGTTGTTTAAGCTGTCTGTGAGTCAGCTTTCCCATTTGACAAGATTTACATACAAAATCATATGGCTTTGATATTTTTGGAAGATCTTTTACTGCTTCATTGTTTCTAATATTTATTATGTGATCAAAATTTAGGTGACCGAGTCTCCTATGCCATAGCCAGCTTTCATCATACTTGCTTAAATGACATTCTTCTTTTTCTTCTTTTGAAACATAGACATTGTTTTCGGTTCTTATAACATTTGTAACTAATTAATGTCCTAAGGGTACAGATTTTATTTTACAACCTCTAGAAGTGAAAACAACTGCACACCCTCTTTCATAGACCTGACTGACACTAAGGAGATTATGTTTCAGACCATCTACAAACAACACATCTTGAACTTTCCCTTTGTCATTACTCAAACTTACCATTCATTTTCCCTTGATTTTCCCCGGAGCAACATTTCCAAAAGTCACATTTCCTGATTTACTTTCACTTAGAGATAGAAACTTACTTTTATCACCAGTCATGTGTTTGGAGCATCCACTATCAATATACCAGGGGTCCTTTTGCTTTTGAGCAGAAATTACTAATCCATACTTGTTACTTTCTTTCTTCTTCCAAACTTTAACATTTTCAACTGAGTAATTCATTCTTGAATATGATCTATAATTCTTTAGGTGACATTCTAAGGCTTTGTGTCCATAATTATGACAAATATAACATTCTCGCTCATTGTACAATAGATCAAAAGGGTTGGTATGTCCATTGGGAGTTCTTCTTTTAGTTGTAAAATGTGTTGTATGAAGTTGTTGGTTACTCAATGATTGTCTTGCTCGATGTTGCAGCAGTTCATCGTTATTTGGCATCCTTAGATGCATACTTCTAAATTTAAATGCACAATTTGCAACTTGGTTCATGAATCTTGGTTGTCTTCTTGGAATTGGTTGCCTCATCTTTTGTTGGCTTTGTTCCTGAGCCCATCTTGATTAATATTTCTACTTGGAGTTCCTGATTTTGATGCTTGTTTCATTTTCATTCTCTTTTGTTTGCAAGGTATGTTCATATTCTGATTGTTTGTTGCTTTGAATTTTAATCAACTTATCTGATTCCTTATTTTCTGAGTGATTGCTACTTGAACCTTATTCATAGCCGAGACCTGTTTTTAACAATGGACATCTTTGCTTACTCATAATGTTGTTCAGTTCTTATGAAGCTTTAATACTCATAATGTGATACAAAGCTTGAAAGTTATCCAATTCTTTTCTAGATGTCATTATTTTTTCTTCCAATGCTTCACATCTCATTTTCTCATCTTTTAATTGTTGTTTTAGAATATCTTATATTTTCTTTTCCTCTACTAATTCTAATTTTAATAGAGAAAGGTATTCACTTGGTTTTTTATCATTCTTCTCATACTGCATCAACAATTGTTTTTGTTTCCTCTTCTTTAGTCCGAGACTATCAATCTCTTTCAGAGCATTGCTTAGTTCACCCTCCATATCAACCATAGCTTATTCATCATTCATGTCACTTCCTGTATATTCGTTTTCAAAATATTCTATGGCCATAAGCATAAAATTATTCACTTTATCTTAACAAGATGAATCATTGTCTATCTCTTATGAGGAATCAACATCATTTGCACACAATCTTTTATTTTTATATTTAGCCTCTTTATTGTATTTCTTGAATGTGTAGTTCTCTTCATCATCAGAAGGCTGACCCTTTTTCTTGTGAGGACATTTAGTTGCAAAATTGCCTATCTTACCACAATTGAAACATTTTAAGGGCATCTTTCCTTTATATTTACCTGATCCTTTCTTCAACCTTCTTACAAATTTTGCTTCAATCACATCCATTTCAAAATCATTCTTCTTATCTTCTTTGAAGGATGCTTCTCTAGTGGTGGATTTGTCTTTACTAATCCTCATTTCATAAGCAGTTAGAGTTCCTAGGAGTTGGTCAATAGGCATATTTTTAAGATCATTTAATTCTTCTATTGCAGAAACTTTGGGATTAAATATATTAGGCAAAAATCTCAAATTTTTTTGAACTATGGGTGCTTCCTCAATCTCTTCACCAAGACCTTTCACAGCATTCGCAGTCTCTTCTACTCTTAAGAAATCTTTACTAACAGTCTCATCCTCATTCATCTTTAGCTGTTCAAATTTCAATCTATATGTTTACAATTTGGCATCTTTTACTTTCTCATTTCCTTCATAACTATTTATTATTTTGTCCCACATCTCTTTTACAAATTCAAGATGCATCACTTTAACAAAATTAACTTCTACAAGACCACTCAGGATAGAATTCATTGCCTTTACGTTAAAACTAAATTCCAACTTATCATATTTGGAGGCTAGCACAACTGGATTTACATAGCCAGTGTCTACTACATCCCAAACATTAGCACCTAAGGAGGTTAGATATGTTCTCATTCTAACCTTCCAAAAGGAAACATTTGTTCCATCAAACAGAGGAACCTTATTGGTAAAAGTCCCTTCATGACTTGTCATGTTTAAGCTTACATATATACCTTCAAATAAAAGGAACCAGCTCTGATACCGATTCTTGAGATTATTCGAATAGATGAGAAGGGGGGGTTTGAATCAATTATTCCTAAGCTTAAACAAATTCAAACTTTTAAAACTTTATTACTATTCACATATTTACACCCATGATAATGTAACAAATATAAAACAGAAGTAATTGTTATCAATCACACATATGATGGGGATAGAGACAGATATCAGAGAAAATTATTTTATTATAAATTAACTTTATTTGATCACCAACTCAAGTGAGGATGCAACCTCTATTTTACAAGAAGCAACTTGTGGAGAGCACCAACTCTACTAGTTTTCTAGCACCCACTAGACTTGTACAAGCTCCAACTTGCACACAGAAGACTACAAGTCTTCCCAAGCACAACCCTACCACCCTAGATTTAAACTTTGTTCAGTAAAATATGATGAAAACCATATATAGCTATGCTTACCAAATCTCTTACATTGTATGATCTACTTATGCTTTTGCTCATTCAAACTTGGCTCCCTTCAATGTCTCTATTCTGTGTATTATCCCCATTTCAGCATTGATCACTCATTTATCTGCTCCATGTTTTATGCTTGCTAATCTTTATTCCCTGTGTCTGTTCGTATGCCTGACTTTCAGTTTCATAATTGATCAAAAAACCATTCAATGACTCATGGCAGGAAAGGAACCCAATTGATAAAACTTCTTTAACCATCTACCACCAGGTTCTTGAATTCATAACTGTTCGAACCGAATTTAGCAACGTGACCAAATTTTTCTTCTGTAACTTCTGTAATCTTGATTCTGCAACTTCTATCTCACATGATATCTTTCCACAATACAAATTTCCGCAAGCTTTCTTCTGCAACCTTAGTCTTTCCCCAACTCAATATTTCTGCAATTGAGTTTCCGCAATTTAGTTTCCACAACAACCTTTATGCAATTGCAGATTGTGGGTATGCGATTCCAGTTTTCCCAAAAACTGACTTCCACAATCATGTGACTGCAATGGTCCTTTCTGCAATCAGATTGTGGATCCACCTTCCCACTTTTCCCAAAATTTATCTTCTGCAATTTTCCTTCTGAAAGTCTCTTTTCGCATTCGGGTTGTGGATTGCAGATTGCAGACATTCCTTCAACTTTTCCCGAAATGAGCTTTTGCAATTTCCTTCTGCAAATCTATTTCTGCAACTTTTGAGACCCGTCAATTTCTTGCGGGCTCCTTCCTCACCTTTGATCTGCGATCAAATGTGAATCTCACCTTAACGTTGCAGGTATTCACTTTTCTTTTGTGGATCTCTTATCTCCTATACAGGTTCACTTCATGAATCCTTTCCAACTGTCGATCCATATTTCCTCCTTTAATATACTTCATCCAATCTTTGTTGAATGAATTGAATGTACTCTCTTCATCATCCAATCTCTGTCGAATGAATTGAATGGACATCATGTCTTAGCTTCTTGATTTTCGCTATTGAAGGTATTCATCCAGAATTTCATACATGAGCGGAGATCCTGATTACATTATGATCTCTGCTTATATGTCCTTCTTGTTATTGGATCATAAGGTTGGAACTTGTGTGTTTCCATTTGTTATATTTTTATCATTTATTCAATATCATCTAGGATCTTATCTGAAAGAATAACAAGTACAAAAAAATGCATAAGATATAAAAGATACACAAGACACAAATATTTTCACCGAGGAAACCATAAAGGAGAAAACCTTGCAAAATTCTTCAGAATAGTAAGATGATCAAAAGTAGTAATAAGAAGTATTCAGCAGCTATCTATCTCTCCTCCCTTGACTATCTCTCTCTCTCATATGCACTTGAGAGTGTGTGAGGTGTGTATAAATGAGGGAGAGCACCTCCCTATTCATACCCTTTCAAGCCACTGACCAAATATAACATTCGATCCTACATGTCATCTCACATGGGGCCCACTTCTCCTAGAGAGACTACAAGTACATATTACATGATGTTATTTGGGGACTATTTCCCTGACTTACAATGAAGGTTGTACCTCAAGGTCTAGACACAATTTAGACATCCCGTAAAGGGGTAACACACATCCCCAATGGGGGTACAACAACATACAATGATAATATACATCAAAATATCTTCTGAAGTTACAAACACATTAACACTCCCTCTTAATTAGGAAGGTATTCTCTTTCTACCTATTCATCAACACATTTGGTCAAGTATTCATTACATCGTCATCATCACGGATTCATAAAGTCTTCATCATAGTTGTTTCCATCATCTTCTTATAATTTGATCATCATACCATACTATCTGTCATCAAAAGTTTCTACAGTGCCAGCCATTTTTCACGCTGGATGTAGGCCTAGCCTCCATGTAGGTCTTCAAATCATCAAGTACGTATAGCTCCGGACTTATTGCCTTGCAAAACCTGAAGGATATCCCAGGACTGATTATATGCCATTGCAAAACTTGAAATTAGCATCCCAGGACTGATTATATGCCTCTACAAAACCTGAAGTATCTCCCAGGACTAATTATATGCCTCTACAAAACCTGAAGGATCTCCCAGGACTGATTATATGCCTCTATAAAACCTGAAGGATCTCCCAGGACTGATTATATGCCTCTGTAAAACCTGAAGGAGCATCATAGGACTGATTATATGCTTCTGCAAAACCTAAAGGATCTCCTAGGACTAATTATATGCCTCTAAAAAACCTGAAGGATCATCCCAAGATTGATTATATGCCTCTGCAAAACTTGAAGGATCATCCCAGGTTTGATAATATTCCTGTACAAAACTTGAATCCCCTACTATCATCTCGTCATCTTTAGATAATCTCATCATCACTCGGATCGCATCCCAAATGCACACATCTCAACCATAGCCCTTACATTTTCACCATGGGAGGACAGACCTACCACCATGTGAGAATGGCTCTTGTGCATCTGCATCTTCCAGACCCATCACCTCCCCTTGGGAGGAACCTCGATTTGAATTACACCAGGATTCTCTCTGAAGTATTCAAACTTCACTCTGGCTAATGGCTTGGTCAACACATTGGCTATATGCTCGTCCGTAGCAACATATTGGAGCTTCACTGCTCCTCTCTGCACCATATCCTTGATATAGTGGTACTTTTCTCAATGTGCTTCAACTTGTCATGGAACACTGGGTTCTTGGAAAACTTCACACAAATATGTTTGTCACAGAAGATACAAGTCGCCTCTAACTAGAGATCAAACAAATCAGACAGTAGCTTCTTGCCACACTGCCTCACAACTAGTTGAACAAGTTGCAACATACTCTGCTTCAGCTGTACTCAGTGCCATGCAAGAATGCTTCCTACTAAACCAAGAGATCACACTTGGTCACATACTAAAGTAGCACCTCGAAGTTCTCTTCCTATCTATGGCATTGCCAGCCCAATCCGAATCAACATAACCTTGCAGGTTAATCTTTTGATCCACGTCATATCTGAGCCCATAATCAATGGTACCTTTCAGGTACCTCAATATATGCTTTGTAGCAACTAGGTGAACTTGTCTTGGATCCATCAGGAACTGGATCAAGGCGTTCATGGCAAATCATAGGTATGGTCTCATGTTCATCATGAACATCAATGATCCAATCATTTGACGATATATCATGGCATCAACTGACTCTGATGAAGCATCACAAAGTAGCTTCAAGTTCGATTACATGGGTGTGGCTATTTCGTTATAGTACATCATCCCAAATCTATTTAGGATCTCTATTGCATACTTCCCTTGACCTAGGAATACCCCATCTGTACTCTGCCACACCTCCATACCTAGAAAATAATGCATCATGCCCAACTCCTTCATATCAAACTCGACAGCAAGCTTCCTCTTTGTACATGTAATCAACCCATCCTCACCTGTCACAAATAGGTCATCTACATACAGTAGGAGTATCACTAGGTTCCCTTCCTCAGCCTTGTAGTAATGGTTGGAGTCCTCTTTACTCTTGGTAAATCCCAAACTAGTCAGGAAGTTGTCCATCCTATCGTACCATGTCTTGGGCAACTGCTTCAATCCGTACAAAGATTTCTTCAATTTGCACACATGAGTTTGTCTGTCATGTGTCTCAAATCTGAGTGGTTTCTCCACATACACTTCCTCTTCCACTACACCAATCAATAATGTTGTCTTGACATCCATCTAGTGTATATTCCATTTCATCATTGCAGCCAGAGCAAGTATTGTTCTGATGGAAGTGTATCTGGCTACAGGTGCAAAAGTCTCCACATAATCTATCCCTTCTTTTTGGGAGAAGCAGCATGCCACAAATCTCACTTTATATTTCTCCATGTTGCCATATGTAGCATGCTTGATCTTGCAGATCCACTTGAAAGTCACAACAGACTTCCCTTCTGGTCTCGGGACTACATCCTAGACATCATTCTTCATGATCGACTGGTATTCCTCGATCATGGCATCCTTCCATTCTTTATTTCTTGACGCTTCTTCATAGTTGGAAGGTTATTTGTCAATGATGTCACATAGCAAGGATACATAACTGGAGTATGTCTTAGGTCTCTTGCTTTCTCTGTGAATTCCTTCTACAATGCCATATCTCTCTGCACCTAGTATAGCCTCTCGTACCCATGTTGGTTTCCTCTTGTGAGAATTCTTCTCATGGGGTGGATCTACAGGTTCCTGGGGTTCTTCCATTTCTCTATCTTCTTCTAGAGTTGCTTCATTCATTGTTGTATCTCATATCCTGGGTACTTCTGGATCTTCAATGTCTTCAATAGGTAGTTTTATGTATTTGTTGTAATCTAAATCTTCGTCAAATGTCATGTCCCTGCTGATATCGATATTCTTGTATCCTGGAAAGTATATTCTGTAATCCTTCAAGTTTTCATTATATCCCACAAATATTACCTTCCTTCCTGAAGGGTCTAAATTCGTTCTTTTCTCCTTTGGAATGTGTATGTATACTGGGCATCCAAATATCCTGAGATGGTTGACTTATGGTTTCTCGCCGGAGAAAGTTTCTTCTATTGTCTTCTTGTCCAGTACTCTGTGTGGATTACAATTTTGTACATACACATCGATTCTTGCAACTTCTACCCATAGATGCATAGGAAGATCTTGATCATGAAGCATTGCCCTTTTTTCTTTCATAATCATTCTATTCTTCCTTTCTGCAACTCCATTTTGTTGTGGATTGTATGGAGTGGTCAACTCCCTCTTAATCCCTGACTCTGCATAATTCCTTGAATTCTTTTGATGTGAATTCTCTGCCATTATCTGATCAAAATTTCTTGATTTTATTTTCTGTGTGATTCTCCACTAGGGCTTTGAATTCCTTAAATTTGTTGAATACTTTATCTTTTCTCTTCAAGAAATATATCTAGGTATTCCTAAAAAAACCATCAATGAAATAAACATAATATACATACCCACTCAATGAATTGGATGACATTGTACCGCATACATCAGAGTGGATGAATTCCAAGATTCCTTTTGATTTGCTCTTGATACTTGGAAATGTCTTCTTTAGGTTCTTTCCCTCCGCACATCCTTTGCAGATTCCTTCATGCCTTGTCTGTATTTCAGGAAGATCAATAACTGCTTTGCTTGCAAGTGATAGTGATCTATAGTGTACATGTGCAAGCCTTCTATGCCATAATTCACTTGTATCCATGGACTCATGGACCACGGCTTGTTCAGGTTGGCCCTTTAGTTTGTATAAACCTCCCTCTTTCTCTCCAATAAATGCATCATCTATTGTCTTTCCTTTTGGCCACATAAGAACTTGGCCATCAATAAATGCAGATATGGAGAGAAGATTCTTCTTGAGTCTTGGTACATATTAAAAATCCTTCATCTTCAAATATTTTCCATATTTTAGCTTGTAAGAGGGTTCACCACTTCCTTTTATAGGGTATTGGTAGTCATCCCGAAGTTTCACCTTGTGAGGTGACTCATGTTCAGATAGATTCACAATGGATTCTTTAAATCTCGTCATATGCTTGGAAGCCCCACAACTCCTTCAAGCTTGTCCTCAAGCTTGGTGTGGTGAGACATCTTTAATGAGAACCTTAAATGGAAATACAAAATATTTAGATCTTACCTATTTGAGATGCCCGGACTGGATCTAGAGCTAGTTTTCTGCAGTGTTGGTTTTCTAGTCCGGGGTCAAATTAGGGGTTGACTTTCTCGGAGTTTTACCCAACCAAAATTTTTGATCTTGGTCTCTAAATTTATATTTTTAGGAGGATAACAATCCTATGTTGGGTTCACTCTAAAATTCCACTTCTGTGAAAAGCCCTAATTTCCCGCGGTAGTGAAAGGCCAAAAACTGAAAATGCCTAGAATCATATTCTTCTTTGACAGGAAGATGCAATGAGAGCTATCCTAGCCTCCTTTCCTTGATTATCTATGGAGAGAGACCCAAAAATTAAGAATCCCTAGCTTATGTAGCTACACTATGCCTTCTTCTCAGTTTGGCTCTGATACCATGTTAGATTTTTATTGTTTATTCAATATGATCTAGGATCTTATCTGAAAGAATAACAATACAACAAAATGCATAAGATATAAAAGATACACGAGACACGAAGATTTTCATTGGCGAAACCATAAAGGAGAAATCCCCGCAAACTTCTTCAAAATAGTAATATGATCAAAAGCAGTAATAATAAGTATTCAACATCTATCTATCTCTCCTCCTCCGACTATCTCTCTCTCTCTCATACGTACTTGAGAGTGTGTGAGGTGTGTATAAATGAGAGAGAGCACCTCCCTATTTATACCTTTTGATCAAGTCACTAGCCAAATATAAGATTCGTGCCTACATGTCATCTCACATGGGGGCCACTTATCCTAGAGAAACTACAAGTAGATATTACATGATGTTACATTGGGGACTATTGCCCCGACTTACAATGGAGGTTGTACCTCAAGGTCTAGATACAATTTAGACATCCCGTAAAGGGGTAACACACATCCGCAATGGGGGTACAACAACATACAATGACAATATACATCAGAATATCTTCCTAAGTTACAAATACATCAACACCATCAATGAAAACCGCATCACAATCTAATCTGTTTCATATGATCACAATACCTATCATAATGCCAACAACCTAGTACTGGTAATACAATTTTACATGTCATATTTTCACGGATTTGAGTATATTTTGGTAACCTTTTAATCTATGTAGTATAATTTATTATCATTTTTCTATATTACAAGATCCAAATAAAACACAAATCGAGTTATTTCCAATGAGGACATATGACATGACGTAGGAAATCTCATATACAAATATCGCATTAACTTATGAAAAATCAATAAGATGAAATTTAGTGCTCCATCCAATTTTGTTCACAATGTAAGTACATTATATATTTTATTATCCAATCTTGGCTATAATTAATGCACGTTGTTGATTATTTTAGGTCAAAAATGCAATTGGAGAAAACACAAAGTTGAATTGTTATATTGGAAAACACTAAGAATATGTATATGGAGGTGGACCTCGTACTATTAAATCATGTCACAATACAAAGTGGGTGGAAGAGGATATGACAATGGAGTCTGGAGATATAACATAAAATGATCCCATTGAATAAGAGGTTGGTCATGATGAAACTGGATGGAATGAATACTTTGACACATTTTTTGTTTGTGCATGTTATGTATAATGTCGATGGAGATAAATAATTCAAACAATAAATTGTACAAAGAAATTACATAAATGATGACCTTCAAGTGGGTAATCTTCCTCCAGCGTCAAATCTTGAATCTTCTCCTTGAAATCATTTTTCTCATTGTTTTCCATTGGTTAAAACCCTAGTTGTCTTCTTCATTTATCGAAACTTTTTAGGGTGGTGATACTAGTGAGAGACCGATTCCCCTAGTGCTAATCCATTTACACATGTTTCTCAAAATTAACAATGTGTCTATCCATGGCCCTATATGTTTTTTATTGTGAATTGCAACTAGTGGCACAAAGAAATTTAGAGACAAAGGAAACATTGTCCTAAGTTACGAAACTCACCAAGCATATGAATTATGTCATCAAACCTAAAACTTACACCTAGTATTGGTAATACGAATTTACACATCAATTTTTCATGAATTTGGGTATTTTTTTGGATCTTTTAATTGGTGTACTAAAAATGATTATCATTTTTGTGTATTATAGCATCCATAGGAGGCCATGGACACAAATCAAGTTATTTGATCAAATGAGGACATCGAGTACACACATATTTCATAGCTTATGATATATCAATCAGATAAAATTTAGTGCTCTATCCAATTTTTTCCCAATATAAATACATTAATAGTTTATTATCCAATATTGGCAAAAAATAATGCTTGTTGTTGATTATTTTAGGTCAACAATGCAATTGGAGAAAATGTAGATTTCAAGCATTATACTGGAAAACAACAAAAACATGTACATGGACATGGACCTCGCACTATTAAATCATAGAGTCGACAATGGGTGGAAGAGGATATGACAATGGAGTTTATAGATACAATAGAAAATGAGCACATTGAACAAGAGGTTGACATGATGATATTACATGGAATGAATACTTTGAGACAATTGTTTTTTTGGAAGTTCTGAATGTCATGGAACGAAATCATTCAAAGAGGGAATTGTACAAAGACATTACGTAAATGATGACCTTCCAATGGGTACTATGCCTCCCATCGTTGATTCAAATACAATAGGAATGGTGGTAAGGAATTTTAAAATTTGATATAAGATATATGTAGAAATATTTTATTCAAGTTTTCATATTATTTGAATAATTAATATTTTCGTAATAAATACTTGCAAGAGATAGTTTGTGGTTTAAATTTTCATAGAGCACCAACTTCCAACCTAGAGGGAGATAGACATTTATCAACTAATACATTTAACAATAATATGTGCACATATAATAGCTCAAAATGTGAGGAAGTGATGAAAATGAGTAAGAGGGCAAGAGAAATTTTAAAGATGCATAAATTGCTTAAATACAAGGGAAAGGTGGACTGCAAACCCTATGAGAATCAATGTGATGGAGATGATGAATTTCCCTTGAAGTTGAGATAAATTTACAAAGACACATTGGATCATTAGTTATGTTGTGCTTGTCTTAGTGATCAACAACTACCTATTGTTGAATTTTCATATGCTTAGCTAAGACATCGGTATATCATTTCATTTTCATAACAAAAGCATATAAACAGGATCACTGAAAGAAATAGTATCACAAGAACAACACAGATTTATCCTGGGAAAACCCTAAAGGGAAAAACCCAGCAAAATCTTCCTCAATATAGATGCCCCAAAAAGGTAAAAAGGTAAAACCAACAAGGAGATCAAAAACCTGATCCTCCTCTTTCTCCAGCTACTTCTCTCCTCCACAAGTGTGCTACTCAAGTGAGAGTGTGTGTTACAAATGAGGAGCACTACACCTCTATTTATATTCATCCATTCACTTAAGTTAACTCATCTGTCATGTAGGCTCGAGTTAATCATGTAGGCTCGAGTTACACATGTAGGCTCAAGTAACCACACTGGGGTTCTAATGACCCACCTTTACAATTAGAGGGGACTGCCTCATGACTCTTATTAGTTATTTTGATTAGGAGCATTGGGGTACAAAGTAATACAAGTGGTTCTCCCTGTAGGACCATCGGGGACCACAAAGAAATACATATAGAATATTCTTCGAAGTTGCAATATTTCAACACTCCCCCTTAACGAGAAGGGTATTCTATAACAACATCAACAACAACAATAATAGGAGAGAGATAGAGGACATCATCAAGGTGATACATCTATAAATCATTGGAAGCTTTTCAACATCATGTAGTCTTCATCTTCAATCTTTAGTCTTCAGCATCATCAGTACTTTGACCGCTTCGATCAGCAACATCTTCAGCATCTTGACTCTTCAATCAGCATCAACATCTTCAGCACTTTGACCTTTCGATCAACAACATCATCTTCAACACTTTGACCTTTCGATTAGCAACATCATCTTCAACACTTTGACCTTTCGATCAGCAACATCTTCTTTAGCACTTTGGCCTTTCGATCAGCAACATCATCATCATCATACTCTGATCTTTCGATCAGAAACATCATCATGAAAACATCAACATCATCATCATCATACTCTGATCTTTCAATCAGAATCATCATTATCATCAGTCTCTGATCTTTCGATCAGAAACATCATCAACTGAACATCATCAACTCATCATCATATTCTGATATGTCATCATCATCATCAGGATCTCATCATTATCACATTCTGATATTTCGATCAAAAACATCATCATCATCAACGCATTCTGATCTTTCGATCAGAAAACATCATCATCATCAGCAACATCATAATCATAAGCAACTTTTGATCTTCCAATCAGAAAACATCATCATCATCATATTCTGATCTTTCGATCAGAGAACATCATCATCATCAGCAACAGCATCATCATTATATTCTAATCTTTCAATCAGAGAACATCATCGTCATCAGCAACTTCTGATCTTTCGATTAGAGAAACATCATCATCATCATATTCTGATCTTTCGATCATAAAACATCATCATCAGCAGCAACAGCATCATCATCATATTCTGATCTTTTAATCAGAGAACATCATCATCATTAGCAACTTTTGATCTTTCGATCAGAGAACGTCATCATCATCAGCAACATCTGATCTTTCGATCAGTACGTCATCATCATCATCAGCTACAACCTGCAATCCACAACTCAAAGAAAAAAATTATTTGGATCACTTTTGGACTTAAAGTCCAGGGATGATACAATCCCACCACATTCTTGACAACCGAAGTTACCGGATTGATTATGGGAGAATTAGTCCCTATCACTTTAGGACTAAGTCCAAGGACGATGCAATCCTACCACATTCTCGAGGACCGAAGCCACTAGATTGATTACGGGAGAATAAGTCCCTATCACTTTAGGACTATGTCTAAGGATGATGCAATCCTACTACATTCTCAAGGACCGAAGCCACCGGATTGATTATGGGAGAATCAGTCCCTATCACTTTAGGACTATGTCCAAGGATGATGTAATCCTACCACATTCTCGAGGACCGAAGCCACCGGATTGATTACGGGAGGATCAGTCCCTATCACTTTAGGACTATGTCCAAGGATGATGTAATCCTACCACATTCTCGAGGACCGAAGCCACCAGATTGATTACGGGAGAATCAGTCCCTATCACTTTAGGACGATGTCCAAGGATGATGCAATCCTACCACATTCTCGAGGACCGAGGTCACCGGATCTATTGTGGATAGATGTCCTGGGATGATACAATCCCTCTTCATTCTCGAGGACCAAGGTCTCCGGATCACTTTAAGGCAAATGCCCAGGGATGATACAATCCCACTGCAACATCACTACTCCCACTTTCGAGGAAGGTCTTTCCGAACAACACCAAGCTTGTCTCGAAAGTGTTCGAACTCTACTCGAGGCAGAGGCTTCATCAATACATCATCATCCAAACCATCATCATCTACATCTTCAATATGTGAATACTGAAAGCATCATCATCTATATCTTTAGTATAGAAATACTGAAAGCATCATCATCCCTATATTCAGTATAGAAATACGAAATCACCATCATTTGCATCTATAGTATGTAAATACTGAAATATCATCTATATCTTCAGTATGGGAATACTGAAATCAGCATTATTTATATATTCAGTATGGGGATACTGAAATCATCATCATCTATATCTTCAGTATGGGAATATTGAAACATCATCATCTCTATATTCAGTATAGAAATACTGAATTACCATCATCTGCATCTACAGTATCATCATCTGCATCTTATCTTGTATGTAGAAATACCGGATTTCTATGTGTTACATCGGAACACAGGGTTCTTTGTCATCACAACTATGGTTATCACATAGAATCATTGTAGTATCCATCTTCAGGTCAAAGAGACCTGATATCAGCTTCTGAATCCATATGGCTTCACAACTTAGTAGAGCAATCTGCTATGTATTCTGCTTCAACCGTGCTAAGAGAAACACTAGACTGTTTCCTGCTAAACCATGAACTCATAGCAGACCTCAAACAAAAGCATCTACCTGATGTGCTTTTCCTATCTGAGATACTTCCAGCCCAATCTTCATCTGTGTAGCCATACAATCTATAATCATGGCTACCATCATAGTATATACCAAAGTCTATAGTCCCTTTCAGATATCTCATCACATGTTTTGCAGCTACTAGGTGAACCCGTCTTGGTTGAACAAGATATTGACTTAAGTGTTCATAGAAAAACAAATGTCTGGTCTGGTATTTTTAAATTACATCAATGACCCAATGATCTATTTGTAGTGAGTCACATCCACTAACTCTGATGAGTCATCAACTAACAGCTTCAGGTTGGAGTCCATGGGTGTGGCCATGGCTTTGCATTCCAACATATTGAATCTCTTCAATATCTCTACCGCATACTTTCCCTGGTTGAGAAATATTCCTTCTGAACTTTGCCATACTTCCAGACCTATGAAATAATGCATTAACCCAAGGTCTTTCATCTCAAATTCTTCTACTAGTTTCTTCATGCTTTCCATGATCTATTTCTCATTTCGTGTCAAGAATAAGTCATCCACATATAATAACAGGATGACAGGTTCATCTTCTACAACCTTGTAGTAAAGGTTAGGATCGACTTTACTCTTGGCAAGGCCCATGCTCGTCAGGAAACTATCTATTCTTCCATACCAAGCTCTGGGAGCTTGCTTCAGGCCATAGAGGGCCTTCTTCAACTTGCATATGTGAGTCCATCTGTCTTCAACTTCAAATCCTTGTGACTATTCGATGTAAAAATCTTCCTCAATCATTCCATTAAGGAAGGCTTGTATTTACTTCATCATGGAAGAAACTACCATGATAGTTCTAAAGGAAGTGTACCTTGCTTCTTGGAGTAAGTGTCTCTTCAGAATTAATTCCCTCTTTCTGATAGAAACCTCTAGCCACAAGTCTTTCCTTACTTCTATCATCAACATATTTTATCTTGCAAATCTATTTGGAAGATACCACATTCTTGCTTTCTGGTTTGAGTACTATATCCCAAACATCATTCTAGTATCATAACATCTTCTATGAGTTTGTCTTCTCAGGTCATCAACATATCCTAGTCTTCTGCATTCAACCTTGAAGGCTGGAACCCACTTTACCCTTGGTAAAGTCTCGATCCATCACAAAGTCTTCATTATGTACAGGTGGTTCTATGCTTGATAAATACTGGTCAATAGAGTATGTCATGTCATAGTCTATTCTTTCTGGGGAGAATCACGAACCTTGCTTTGTACACTTGTTCCATCATATCGTATACATCATTCCCCATGATCAACTGTTATTCTTTGATCATAGCTTCTTTCATAGCATTCTTTTCTTCATCTTGAGTTATCTCTCGTACCCATGGTGGTCTTCATCCTTCAAGGTGGATCTACCACTCTCTGAAGCTCTTTCTTCCATCATGGTGTCTCTGACCCTGGGAGCTTCGGATTTTATTGCAGTGAATCTTGAATTGTCATCACTTGTTCTTCAGAACAAGTCTCATTCTTCTTGTAGGAGGTTGTACATGACCTTCCCTACAATTCAAATGCACCAGCTGCATGGTTAGGAACTATTTCGTAAAACATATGTATAATGACAAATTCTTATGCATCATGCAAATTTTTAGCCAATACAACATTCATCCATATCTCACATAAACTTTCTAGATGCCTTCCATCTCTATCATGACATTATTGAGATTGTGCACTAATCCAATATGTCATCAAGGCGGCTTCATTCTAGATAAGTAGCAATGGAGAGCACCATGAGCTACTTACCCATCACATGCATATTAGTAGTATACAGTCATTAATGCAAACAATCTATCATGCATAACATATCAACTGAATATAATCAAATGTATAACAAAACAATATCATGAAGTGACAATTGAATACTTATCTTTTATTTGTTTCATGGGTAAACTCCATCTTGATCATTCTGCTTCATCATCTTCTTCATTCATGACATCATCATTTCTTATTTAAATGATAAGATGGATAAGAGGTTCTTCAAGAATTGAGTTCTTCACATTCCTCATTGCTTGAGGGATCTTCTTTGAATGGTGAGAGCTTGATCTTCAATTTCTCCCATCTTCTTCTTCTCTTCTTATGAGGCGAGCTTCTTCTTCTTCCCGAAGTCAACTGAAAGTAATCACTTCCTTCTGGCATACATTCTTCGCATGAATGAATCCCATGATCTTGGGAGACCATTCAAGGTGGCTATCACCACTTTTGCATTCTCTGCTTCTTCTTCTACTACTTCAAGATGTTCTGCATTCTAGATCTTCACATTCTTCAACTGTTTTCTTAAATCCATCTTCTGATTTATGTTCTTATCTTCAAATATCTTGATCAAGGAATCAAACATCTTCGGTGTTTTTAGGGATGACACTTGTGGTAAAAGTTGATCCGTGATTGAATCAATAATTATCTTCTTGGCCTTGATCAAGTTCTTTTTGTGTAAGGCTTTGAGCCTCATCTTCGTATGGAATTGGGGCCTCTCTACTCATGTAGGTGTCCAATTCATTTTCTTCAGAGAGATCAAATACTTCCATGCTTGGAAGTTGTCAACTTCACCAAGCTTATCAACAAGCTGATGTGATATATCACTTTGAAATGAGAACCTCAAATTCAAATAGCAAAAGATTAGATCTTACCGATTTGAGGTGTCCGTCCTGCTTTCGAAGTTGGCTGATCTAGGGTTTGTCAGAGAAACCCTAATTTTCAAAAATTGAAATATTTTAGATCTGATTTGATGGAAATATAGATCTCTTCAAATGGAGCTGTCCAATGTACTCCTTTTCTGAAAACAGTGGAGGAAAGCTCTCGGAATAGGAAGCCCTAGTTTTCCAATTTCTTCTGCAGAAATTCCTGTCAATGCTTCTATTATATCTCCGAAATTACAAATCCTCTATGTCTATAATTTATCACTAAGGTAACCTCGCATGTCCTTGATCCAAAATAGGTTTCATCAGAATTGGTTTCACCAATTGGGATTTATGATCATTTTCCCAAGGTGACCTGTTTCAGGACTGTTCAGAACAGTGAAGTTGTACAGCCTACCACGTGTCATTGTTTCATCTTCTAGTTCTGAAATTAGGACCACAGAAATTAAATTCCATTATAATTCTGGAACATATTTAGGAATTTAATTTGTACCTTTTCAGCCCACGCTATAGCAATGCTCCCCAGGTGTCTTGTTCAGGGATGAATTCTGAAGGAGGATGGAACCCTAACTTTGACGGATCATATCTCCCAGAATATAGTGAATCTGAGCTTGAATTGTGGATACAATGTACATCAAGATTTTATCTTAGGCCTCTGCAATTTTCAGCTCCTGATCCTTCGCCAATCTTGGTATATAGCGAATGTACCATAATGTAGCAGTTTTAGTATTTAGGGTTTTTCTAGCTCGGGGTCAAACTAGGGTTTGACTTTCCCGGAGTTTCACCCAACCAAAAATCTTGATCCAGGTCTCTAAAATTCGATTTTGATGAGGAGAGAAATCCTATGCCAGGATCACTCAAAAATTCCTCTTTAGTAAGAAGCCCTAATTTCCCGCACCGAAAACTGAAAATGCTCGGAATCGAATTCCGCTTCGACAGAAAGATGCACCCTTCAATGGAGAGTCAACCTAGCCTTCTTTTGCTGATTTATTGTGGAGAGAGAACCAAAAGGTAAGAATCCCTAGCTTCTATAGCTTGTGAAAGCTGTCCTATTCAGGTTAGCTCTGATACCATGTTGAATTTTCATATGCTTAGCTAAGACATCAGTATATCATTTCATTTTTCATAACAAAAGCATATAAACAGGATCACTGAAAGAAACAGTATCACAAGAACAACACAAATTTATCCTGGGAAAACCCTAAAGGGAAAAACCCAGCAAAAGCTTCCTCAATATAGATGCCCCAAAAAGGTAAAAAGGTAAAACCAACAAGGAGATAAAAAACCTGATCCTCCTCCTTCTCCAGCTACTTCTCTCCTCCACAAGTGTGCTACTCAAGTGAGAGTGTGTGTTACAACTGAGGAGCACTACACCTCTATTTATATTCATCCATTCACTTAAGTTAACTCATCTGTCATGTAGGCTCGAGTTAATCATGTAGGCTCGAGTTACACATGTAGGCTCAAGTAACCACACTGGGGTGCTAATGACCCACCTTTACAATTAGAGGGGACTGCCTCATGACTCTTATTAGTTATTCCGATTAGGAGCATCGGGGTACAAAGTAATACAAGTGGTTCTCCAGGTAGGACCATCGAGGACCACAAAGAAATACATATAGAATATTCTTCGAAGTTACAATATTTCAACACCTATTGCATACGAGGTGATTTAATTTTGGGGATCCAGCTACATGATACAACCCTACAATATTTATGGAACAAATTGGGCCTCTTTGTTGTTGAAAATGTCCCTTTTCACAAAAATCCACAAGGGGATTAATGCCATATTATGGTCCATCATATTCTAGTGGTGAATGGAGGATGTTAGTAGAATATAAGCATAGCAAATCAACATATGGTATAGATCCAAATATGTATATTTACATCATCTCCAATTGGAAAGAGGAAACAAAGTGAATAGAGACCATCTCATGTATATAGATGGTTGTAGATACTCATGTAAAAATATTGTAGAATTTATAAATAGTAGTTAGGGAAAGAACCCTGTTGTTAGAGCATATTTACTCTCTCCATAGCATCAATATCTCATTCATGAGTTGTGCATGAAATAGATCCTTCATTTTACACAACTAATCCTCCACTTGTCCAATTAGGTCATTTATAAGCTACTTATCTCTAAGAGATTACATGGCTAACTAAGGGTACCTGAGCTCTAGTTATTCCCAAGTAGGTTTTCATGCATTAGTGATCAATTCAAGTTTCTTTCTTTAGTAATTAAAATTTCCTATATGTATAACTTTGGTGAAGCATTATGTATTGCAGTGGAACTCTCATCTCTTATGAGATATTGTAACTATTCTTTGATGGATTAATAAAGAATGTGTTTCTTTGATAACATGTGAGATTTTTCCAAGATCTAAAACCTAGAGAAGAATCAAAACAAAAAATAATGGAGACAAAGGAGATGGCTCCTGCAACTCATCAGTAGGAGAGTCATCTGATGTGATGATCTCTAGCATTGGAATAAATTGAATCTATTTGATAGAGGACTCAAGGTATCTTGATAATATTAATGAAGCCTCATCAAAAACTAATCCGACTTTGGATTATCTTCTCACAATATGAATGGAATATGCGATCCATTGTCCTTTCTTACTGTTATCACAAAAATATAGCACACATGCGATATTTTCATAATTTGCATGGTAAAGTGTTGTCAACATACAACATGCATCCAACTGAAGACACCTTCAAAAGACCCAAAGAGCATCCTGAGTCCAGAAATTCCCCAAGGAAATCAAAATGCATAACTGCGTGGGTAATATTTTGTCTATGCATGCAAAAATGCATGTCTCCGGTACAATGCTCATCCGGTAGCATGAATTTTCCTTTGATTACACAAATGGTGAGATCTCACCCACCAATAGTGAATTAAAGGTTCATGAAATCATGATTACCTCCAAACATTCAAATTTTGGCCCTTCGTACACTTGGTTTCCTTAAATGGCCTCCCTTGTGTACTTTCGAGCCACATCACAGATCATTGGGTTCACATTGGGATATTGTTACTTATTGGTCACCTCTTAGCCTATAAAATAAATCTATGGGCATGCTAATTATAAGAGAATTTTTAGAGAAAGGTTATGATGTTGGATTTGTTCTTAAGCTCCCTTATATCTCATAATTCTCTCTTGTCTAGTATTCACCAATATCTATTTCCTCCTTCCTCCAAGGAGCAAGTGGTCTCCTCATTTTCTCTTCAAGCCACTTGACATATAGTGTGGACTAAATAGACCTCCCTTAAGAGGATTGTTTTCCTCTATTTGGAGCTCACATCTCCAAGGTGTTGTATATGCTTGACCATTGGGAAATATAATAAGTGGTTTGGAATCTATTGGTTGTTGGAGTTTGAATCTCTTACCCCATATTGCATTTTGTTTAATTTTGTTTTTATTCCATTTGATTTGTTCTATTTCCACTAACAATCACTTGCAGAATCACTCAGAGCACTCACACACCCTCAAAGGGCCACCTGATATTGAGGCCTTATTACAACCTACAAGGCCTTGCCCCTGACCAAGTGGGAATAAAGCACTCTTGTGCAATATTTTCCACAACACTTACCAAGGTTTCCACCAATGTAGCATGTCATTGGCAGTAATTTGGACCCAAATCCATGAGTATGTGCCTCAAATAAATGTGTTGTAGTCTTATGAATTGCAATCAGTGCATGCGTTGTATTAAGATATGTAGTGTATTCCTCTTTAAAAGAATAATTTGTAACAATAGAGATAGAACCTAAGAGTCAATATTATATGTTGAATCATCACTTGCATTTTCATAATCAAAAGGGGAGGAAGAAGAATCCTCTTGATTATCAATTGAGGAAGCAAATTCCTTGTCATCATTGGAAGAGGTAGAATCATCGATAGCGTATTCCTTTGCATCGGTACTCACATCATTAGAAGTCCCATCAACAATGGATGATGTAGAATATTTATCAATATAATATTCTTGTATGTTATGAGAGATTAACCAAACTATATGAGAAGAGATACAATTTCTCAAACTAGCAATAGTATCTTCTTCCTCCTTTAATTCAATTAAGATATGTTCAATGCAAAAATAGTTTGTGGCTGGATAAATGGTTGGTCATGGAATAATTTGAGAAATTGCTTGAGAACATCCGATACATGTATTTCATCTAGGATACACAAGAACCTTTCTCATTTCTATTGACATTGACTAATTACGCTGCATTTATAGTTCCATTTCACCACTGCTAGATGATTATTATGGTATTTTCTTCTATGTTATGGAAGCACTCTAAACTATCCCAGCCATTTTGGTGTAGGCTAGTGCCCTGAGTTGTTTAAATAGATCTAATTGTTGTCAACTAGTATCATCTTCAACAATACACCTTCAACACACTCATTGGAGTAGATTATGATTTATCATCTTTAAATCATGCTTCATTGTCTTGTCATATTTTTTTGTTTTTGGAGATTGTATATGATCCACATGGTGTCTCTAACTCCTATGTTCTTAGGGGGATTCTTTCCCACGGGTTTTTATCTTTCTAATTTTTTAGGATTTTTTTGCATGGGTACCTAACATGGATGAAAATTTCTGGAACCATTTGTTTGCATTAGTTTCACCGAGCTAGGATTTTGGGGGGTGTTAGAGCATATTTACCCTTTCCATAGCATAAATCACTCATGCATGAGTTGTGCGTGCATTAGATCCTTGATTTTATACAACTAGGCCTCCACTTGCCGACTTAGGTTAGCTATGAGCTAGTTAACTCATCTCTTAGAGATTGCATGGCTAATGGCATTCAAGCTCTGGTTAAGCCCAACTAGGTTTCCATGCATTAGTGATCAATTCTAATTTATTTATTTAGTAATTTGAATTTCCTATATGTATAAATTTGGTGAAGCATTATATGTTTTGCATTCAATTGTGTTCCATTGTAATCCAATGTGCATTGCATTGGCACTCTCATCTTTGATCATCTATTGTAACTATTCTTTGATGGATTAATAAAGATTGTTTTGCTCTGAATTTCATTGCTTGTCTCCATTATTTTGTGTTTTGTTTCTTCACTAAATTTTGGGTCTTGGAAAAATATTACACCTACTATAAGAACAAATTATCAATTTGCTGAGGTTATAAATGATAAAGATGCAAATATGGAAAGATAAATTGATAGATTGATAATGTTTGAGGCTATTATGAACCTTGTTATTAGGGATGAGTTATATTTTAACTACCTATTTGTAAAATTCACTCATGCATGAAAGAGGAGATAAGAACAAGGTCTCCCTAAGGATGTTTGTAGGGGAAAAGGCCAAAGAATAAGAAACAAGTGTGGCTTGTTTTTAAAACAATGAAGTCAAAATTTTTTTTAATTTGAAATTAATGTATAAAAGTATGTACTCAAGATTATATTCCATTATATATATAAAGAGAGAGACAGAGAGAGACATAGAGATTTTATATTGTTTTGTTAAGTAATTGATTAATATCTCTGAAATTGTTACAATGTTTTATCCAATGTTTTATCCAATTGTTGTCTAAATTAAATAATGGCTACACTTAATGATAGGTTGATGATGTTGCTGATACGCCTACTAATAGTCAAGATTAAACTAGGATCTTAATATTTGGATGAGATGATCCAAACCATATTATAGTTAGAAGAGAAACATTGAAGATAACACTACCATGTGGGAAGTTTGAAGAATTAATGAAATTAGCATACATTGATGGCATGCCACCTAGCCTTTATAATGAAGATGACAGTGAAAATGAAATGCATGAATAAGGATTAAATGAAATTATCACATGTTTCTTTAGGGATGGAAACAATGATGAGGGTGATGATCATGCGGTTGACAGCATTGATAATAAAATGAGAAATTACCACCAATGTAATGTTGAAAAGATTAAACTTAATGACCAATTCAAGTAAGCAACGAAGACAATTGTGTTCAAATTGGGTGCAAGTGGAACATCAAGACTTTCATTCACATTAATATTATTAGAAAACGGGTCATTCTTTGGTTATCCGGATAAGAACTTCACTAACCTACTAAGGCGAGCTGAATTATTATTCCAAATTGTTAGATTTTTATCATTCAAGCTAGCATTATCTTAGGATCTTTAACTAAGAGAATAACAAGCACAGCAATCAAACACAAGAGACAATAGACACAAATATTTTCCTTGGTGAAACCATAAAGGAGAAAACCCCTCAACTTCCTCAGAGATAGAATCAGCATCAAAAGTAAAACCCAAAAACAGTAAGATGATCTCTCGACAGCAGTAGTCTCTCTCTCTCTCTTGTCCTGGCTTCTTCTTCTCTCTCATTTATGCACTACAACTGAGTGTGAGTGAATGTGTGTTAAATAGAGAGGCTCACTCTCTATTTATACTAATTCCCAACTTGACAATAACTCACTAGGGCCTACTTCTCTAAGAGAGTCTAATAACCCTAGGGCCCCACAACTGCGGGGACTTTAACCTTTGATCAATAAGGAGGGTTACACTCTATGACCTGACATGACTTGTTTACATTATTGAATCTCCCGATAGGAAAATCAGGGCATGACATGACTCAATTACATTATATATACTTCCTAGAATAAACATCGGGGTACAATACATAAGATATACAAGTGAATACATTCCAAAGTTACAAATACATCAACACTACCTATTAACTAGGAATGTATTCTCTCAACACAATTTATCAGCACAAGTATTCTTCTCTATATCATCTAGATCATCATCAAGTTATCTTCATCTTCAAGTCATCTTCATCTTGGATCTGGATCATCACTGGATCTGGATCATCATTAGATCTAGATCATCACTGGATCATCACTACTGGATCATCACTGGTCATCATCACGGGTGCTATCTCAATTCTACTCGTCACAAGAATTTCTATAGAGCCATCCCTTTTTCATGTTGGTTGTAAACCTAGCCTCCAGGTAGGTCTTCATCTTCTTCAGCACTTATATCTGACCCAGTCAGAAAGGCCCACCTAACACTCACATCTGACCATGAGAGGAACACATCCACCATCATGTTAGAAAGGCCCATCCCTTATATCTGAGCATGGGAGAGCCCAGCCTGCCCCCATGTTAGAATGGCCCAGCCCTTACATTTGACCATGGGAGGGCCCAACCTAACCCCATGTCAGAATGGCCGAGTTGTTACATATGACCATGGGAGGGACCAGCCTGCCCCCATGTCATAATGGCCCAACCCTTACATCTGACCATGGGAGGGTCCAACCTTCCCCCATGTCAGAATGGCTCTGCCCTTACATCTGACCATGGGAGGGCCCAACCTACCCCCATGTCAGAATGACACTACCCTTACATCTAATCATGTGGGAGCTAATCCCACAGTCATATCAGAATGGCTCTACCCTTACATATGACCATGGGAGGGCCCATCTTGCCCCCATGTCAAAATGGAACTGCCCTTACATCTGATCATGTGGGATCCAATCCCACAGTCATATCAGAATGGCTCTCAGCTCTAGGCTGAGTATTATTGGTAGTTAACTGACCAGGTGCTTCCATTCTCCCAGAGAATGGCCTTCAACACTTATATATAATCATGGAAGGAACCAATCCTCTCACCATGTCAGAAGGGCTCAAGAACTCATCACTTCCCCTTGGAAGGAACCTCAACCTAGAGAACACCAAGCTTCTCCTGAAGTACTCAAACTTCACTCTGGCTAATGGCTTGGTCAACACATCAACTATCTTCTCGTTTGTCACAACATATTGGAGCTTCACTGCTCCTCTCTACACCATATCCTTGATATAGTGGTATTTGATCTCGATATGCTTTGACTTGTCATGGAACACCAGGTTCTATAAAAACTTCACACAACTTTGGTTGTCGCAATATATACAAGTAGCATCCAGCTGGAGATCAAATAAATCAAATAGTAGCTTCCTCAGCCACACTGCTTCACAACTAGCTGAACAAGCTGCAACATACTCTGCTTCAGCTGTACTTAGTGCCACACAGGATTGTTTCCTGCTAAACCAAGAGATCACACCTGATCCCATACTGAAGCAGCACCCCGAAGTGCTCTTCCTATCAATGGCACTTCCTGCCCAATCATAATCCACATAACCCTCCAGGTTATTCTTCTGATCCACCTTATACTTGAACCCATAATCAACTGTACCCTTCAAGTACCTTAGAATATGCTTTGCAACAATCAGGTGAACATGTCTAGGATCTATCAGGAACTGGCTCAATGTGTTCACTGCAAAGCAAATATCTGGTCTTGTATTCGTCAGGTACATCAAGGATCTAATCATCTGATGATACATCATAGCATCAACCGCTTCTAATGAAGCATCATTCAATAGCTTCAGGTTCAATTCCATAGGTGTGGTCATGGCCTTGTAGTCCATCATTCTGAATCTCTTCAGGATTTCTACTGCATACTTCCCTTGTCCCAAGGAAATTCTATCTGCATTCTACCACACCTCCATGCCTAGAAAATAGTGCATCATACCCCAAGTCCATCTCGAACTCAGTAGCAAGCTTCCTCCTCATATCAGCAATCAACCCATCCATACCTATTACAAACAGATCATCCACATACAGTAGGAGTATCACTGGGTTTGCTTCTTCAATCTTGTAGTAAAGATTGGAATCTGCTTTACTCTTGGTAAAGCCCAAACTGGATAGGAAGTTGTCAATTCTGTCGTACCATGTCCTAGGTGCCTGTTTCAAACCGTACAAGGATTTCTTTAATTTACACACATGAGTCTCCTTGTCATGTGTCTCAAAACCGAGTGGTTGCTCCACATACACTTCCTCTTCTACTACACCATTCAAGAAAGTAGTCTTGACATCCATCTGGTGTATCTTCCATTTCATCACTGCAGCAAGAGAAAGTACTGATCTGATGGAAGTGTATCTTGCTACAGGTGCAAAATTTTCTTCATAATCTATTCCTTCTTTCTGGGAGAAGCCACGAGCCACAAATATTGCTTTATATTTCTCTATGCTTTCATCTACAGCATGCTTGATCTTGTAGATCCACTTGGAAGTCACGATAGACTTCCCCTCTGGTCTAGGGACAACATCCCAGACATCAGTCTTCATGATCGACTAGTACTCCTCGATCATAGCATCCTTCCATTCTTTCTTCTCTGCTGCTTCTTCATAGTTGGAAGGTTCTTTATCAATAATGTCACATAACAGGGCTACATAACTGGAGCAACACCTAGTTCTTTTCCTCTCTCTGTGTATTTCCTCTGGAGCCCTATATCTTTTTGCACCTTGGATAGCCTCTCGTACCCATGCAGGTTTCCTATTGTGAGGATTCTTCTCTTGGGGTGGATCTACAGGTTCCTGGGGTTCTTCTATTTCTCGATCTTCATCTTGATTTGCATCGGTCATAGTTGTATCTTGAATTCTGGGTACTTCTATTTCTTCAGGTTCTTCAGTTGGTTTCTTTCTGGATTTGTTGTAAGCTGAATCTTCGTCGAATGTTACTTCTTTGCTTATGTCGATCTTCTTGAATCCTAGGAAGTATATTATGTAAGCTTTTGATCTTTCAATGTATCCCACAAATAAACCCTTCTTTCTAGAGGGATCTAACTTTGTCCTTTTTTTTCTTTTGGAATGTGTATATATATAGGACAACCGAATATTCTGATATGGTTGACTTCTGGTTTCTTGCCGGAAAAAAAATTCTTCAGGTGTTTTGTTCTCGAGTACTATGTGTGGAGTACAGTTATGTACGTACACCGCTGTTCTGGAAGCTTCTGCCCATAGATGCATGGGAAGATCTTAATCATGAAGCATGGCCCTTACAGCTTCCATGATTGTTCTATTCTTCCTTTCTGCAACCCCATTCTGTTGTGGATTATATGGGGTGGTTAACTCCCTCTTAATCCTTGAATCTTTGCATAACTCTTTGAATCCATTTGATGTGAATTCTTCGCCATTATCTGATCGAAAGGTCTTGATATTATTTTCTGTGTGGTTCTTGATCAAGGCTTTGAATTCCTTGAACTTGCTGAATACTTCATCTTTGTTCTTTAAGAAGTATATCCATGTCTTCCTAGAAAAATCATGAATGAAAGAAACATAGTATACATACCCACTTAATGAACTGGATGACATTGGTCTGCATACATCGGAGTGAATGATTTCCAAGATCCCTTTTTCCTTGCTCTTGCTACTTGGAAATGTCTTCTTTGTGCTCTTTCCTTTCGCACATCCTTTGCAGACACTATCACATTTTTTCTATATTTCTGGAATACCTTCAACAGCTTTGCTTGCAAGTGGCAGTGCCATGTAGTGCACATGTGCAAGCCTTCTGTGCCAAAGTTCATTTGGCTCTACTGAGTCATGGATCAAAGCTTGTTTTATTTGGCCCTTCCATTTGTATAGTCCTCCATCTTGCTCTCCAATTACTACTGCATCATCTATAGTATTTCCCTTTGGCCACATAAGGACTTGGCCATCTACAAATGCAACCCTCATTCCTTTTGCATCTAATGTAGATATGGAGAGGATATTTTTCTTTAGACCTGGTACAAATAAGACATCCTTCATCTTCATAGACTTTCTAGAGTCTAGTTTATAGGAGGATTCACCACTACCTTTTATTGGATATTGGTAGTCATCACCAAGTTTCACCTTGTGGTGTGACTCATGTTCTGATAGTTTCACAAATGATTCTTTGAATCTCATCATATGTTTGGAGGCCCCACTGCCTATAAGCCAATCATTGCTTCCATGAGTGATAGTTCCTGTGAGAGAGGAAATCAAAACATATTCTTCATCACTTGAAGAATCATCACTTTCTTATCTAACTCTCTTTTTGGAAGTTTCATCATCCTCTGCAGCATGAGCATGATGTATTCTCTTGTTTTTCTTCTTCTTGTGGGAGTTTCTTTTGTTTCTAGGACAATTTCTAGCATAGTGTCCTATCTCATCACAAGTATAACATATGAGTTGAGTTTTTTTGGAGTGAGGATTCTTACCTTTAGAATGATGATAGTCCCTTCTGTTTTTCTTGGAGTGTATTGTGAGAGCTTGATCTTCACATCCCATCTTTTCTTCTCGGGCTGCTATTCAAGCTTCTTCTTGTGAGCATTCTTCCATATTCTACTGAAGATGACTAGCTTTCTTCTAGCACAAATCCCTTGAATGAAAGAGTCCCATGATCTAGGGAGACCATTCAAGGTGGTCATTACAATATTTGCATTCTCCACTTCTTCATCCACTGCTTCAAGTTGTTCTTTGATCTGGGATACCCTTGTGAAGTATGACTGTATGGTCTCCACATTCTGGATCTTCGCATTCTTCAACTGGTTCCTCAAAGTCATCTTCTGGTTTATGTTCTTTCCTTCAAACAGTTTGGTTAGGGAATCAAACATAGCTTTAGGTGTCTTTAGGGAGGACACCTGTGGTATGAGGTGATCCTTGATTGAATCAGCAATAATCCTCTTAGCCATGACCAATTTCTTTTTGTGTAAGGCCTTAGCCTTATCTCCCTATGGAACTGGAACATCTTCATTGACGTAAGAGTCCAACTCATTTTCTTCCAGGACCAGGGAGGTCCTATACGTCTAGGCTCGAAATTTATAAGCTCCCTCAATATTTTCATCAAGATTGGTATGATGAGACATGTTAACTGAGAACCTCAAATGGAAATACAAAATATTTAGATCTTACCAATTTGAGAAGCTGAAAACTGGATCTAGAGCTAATGTTCTGCAGTGTTGGTTTTCTAGTTCCAGGGATAATTAGGGTTTGAGTTTCCCGGAGTTCTACCCAACCAAAAAATTTGATCTTGATCTCTAAACTTATATTTTGGGAAGGAGATCAATCCATGCCTGGGCTTACTCAAAAATTCTACTTCTGTGGAAAGCCCTAATTTCTGGCAGTAGTGTCAGGTCAAAAACTGAAAATGCTCAGAATCAGATTCTGTTTCGACAAAAAGATGCACCCTAGAAAGGAGAGTCATCCCAACCTTATTTTGCTGAAAATATATCGAGAGAGATCCCAAACATAGGAAGCCCTAGTTTCCACAGCTGCACGGTGTCTTCTTCTCAGGCTAGCTCTCATACCATGTTATATTTTTATCATTCAAGCTAGCATTATCTTAGGATCTCTAACTGAGAGAATAACAAGCACATCAATCAAACACAAGAGACAATAGACACAAATATTTTCCTTGGGGAAACCATAAAGGAGAAAACCCCGCAACTTCCTCAGAGATAGAATCAGGACCAAAGGTAAAACCCAAAAACAGTAAGATGATCTCCCGACAGCAGTAGTCTCTCTCTCTCTTGCCCCAGCTTCTTCTTCTCTCTTATTTATGCGCTACAACTGAGTGTGAGTGAATGTGTGTTAAATAGAGAGGCTTACTCTCTATTTATACTAATTCTCAACTTGACAATAACTCACTAGGGCCAACTTCTCTAGGAGAGTCTAATAACCCTAGGGCCCCACAACTGTGGGGACTTCAACCCTTGATCAATAAGGAGGGTTACACTCTATGACTTGACATGACTTGTTTACATTATTGAATCTCCTGATACGAAAATTGGAGCATGACATGACTCAATTAAATTACAGATACTTCCCGAAATAAACATCGGGGTACAATACATAAGATATACAAGTGAATACATTCCGAAGTTACAAATATATCAACACAAATTTGTGTTGTCACGTGGTGTACCTAATTAATGGATATATATTAACTTAATTTATATTTATTTAAGTGGATCTCAAATTGATATATGTTATATAAGAAATGTTATTACATCAAATATCAAACATGTTTATTATTAGTCAAATATTCGATTGATTTAATTTCTAGCAATCTTACAAGGTATTAAAAGTTAAAATATTCATTGAAGATAATGTGCTGCCATCGTCTTGTAGAGAAGCGCATCAATTGTTGGTCCATTTGGGGATTGGATATAAGAAAATCCATGCATGTAAAAATGATTGCATTTTATATAGATATGAATATCAAAATAATGAATAATGCCTTGTATGTAAAGAGAAGAGATATCGTACAAATGTACAAGGTCCTATAGTTCCAAATAAGGTTTTATGACACATGCCAACTATACCTATACTTCAATTATTGTTTCTTTGCAAGTCACATGTACAATCGATGGACTGGCATGTAAAGAACAATATTAAAGATGTATTCATGTGAATTCCTGTGCACTCTAATGCAATGAAACACATAGAGTAAAAATGGCCAAACAAATCCCAAGATGAACCATGTAGTACTAGGTTACATCTTGTAATGGATGGTGTATGCCCTTTCTCTTTCATGGGCTAAAATTATAGTGTTCGTCTAGTTGGATTTATAGTATACAATATTCCCCCATGGATGAGTGTTAAAAAGGAGCACCTTATGCTAAATATCATTGTTCTAGAAAAGCATCAAGTCGAAGAAATGGATCTTTATCTTGCACCTTTTATTGATGTGATGCAATTGTTATGGAAAGGCAAAGAATGTATGACATATCACTTCCACCATTAAATGGGTCCTTCATTTTTTATGGTGTACTATGTTGGAAAATTCATGATTTACCAATACTTGGTGTTTGTTCAAGTAAGAAAAAGAATTTGCATATTTACACATCATAAGTAATTTGAGTTCAACTTAAATAGAACTCTTATACTATTTGGTTTTTGTTATAGACATTAGTTATTTAATTGCAGGGCTTCAAACAAAACTTTTTTGCATGTCCAAGATGTGATAAACAATTTGAGGGGCGGTATTCTAAATATCACACAAAATTATTTATGTAAACAATAGGGTTTTTCAACCACCAAATCATAAGTTCAAAGATCGCCTCAAGAATCAAATCTAATGGAAAATTTGAAAATATAGGCATTCCCAATGTTATGGGTCTCGCTAATTGGCTTAAGAAGTATGAAGACATTGAATCGAAAGGTTGAGAACAATTTTTTTCCAAGATCCTTCAATTAAAAAGCAATAATACGATGCAGTTGATATGCCAAAAGGAATGAATAGAAAGTCCATATATATTTTATGATCTCCCTTACTGGAAGGGTCTATTAATATCTTATCTATTATATCCTATGCACACTTTCAAAAATGTCATGGATTCTATAATTTGGCATATATCCAAAAAATATAAAGACACCTAATCTTCAAGGAGAGATATTGCTCTTTTACGTACTAAAAGTGTAGAAGACATATGGAAAATGAAACATATGTATAAGCTCTATGGATTTTGAAAAAGAAAGAGTTATATCAACTAGAAAATTCCATCCATTCAATAAGGACACCTATTGGCTATGTGTCGTTATTGAATAAATATTTTATCGTTGATGGATAGATCTTAAGATTTGAAACACATGATTTCCATAAAAGAAAAATAAGGTATTAACATTAATTAATTGTTATTGTTATCAGTTAACTACTAAAAATGTTTTTTATATATTATGTTAAAATAATACTAATGAAATCTAATAAACTTCTTTGATATAATATCATGCCATTATCCCCGATGGTTATCTCAAGTAGTCATGAGCCAGATGTGAGATATCTCCCCACAAAGTTGGGGAGATCATGGGTTCGACTCTCTTGATCCCCTCAGGGTTAGGCTCCATACTCAGGGCCATTAGTTTACCCCATTTACCATCCAAGAATCATGTGCAGTACTCGGAGAATATTTTGTGAGGTTATTCCTTGGAAAAAAAAATATCATGCCATTGGAAATTAGGGGGGAGTCACGCCTTACCATTGATTGAGGAATGTGATAAGTTGATTGTTAGCATTTACGAGGTATGTGGTATGACATTTACAAGGTTTTAGGTATGAAATGTCCAATAGTGTGTGGCAGAGATATATTATGTTGCATTTTAAATATCACTAAAGGTTCATACTAGTATAGTATTATTATAATAGGTGGGAAAGCTACAAAGGTATCCATGAGTGTGAAGGGTTGAGATGGAAGAAGGAAATTACAGAAATTGTATGTGTATTTGAGAAGGAGCACCCTACAAGTTTCATGGACCTACAAGTCCATTTACTTATACACCTAGTCCATAACATTGAAATGGTAGGTGTTGAATCAATGAGGTGGATGTATTTCTTTGAGATGTATATGAAAAAACTAAAAATATATGTTCAATAAAAGGGACATCCAGGTGGTTGCATGGTTGAAAGGTGTTTCTTGAATTAATCATTTTTCTCCCTATGTGAATTCCTTGGTAAATGTTTTGAACATGGTCCACAATTGTGGGATGAAGAATGTGCATCAGATATTATAGATGGAGAAAAAAAATCATTCTAATGGTGCTAAAGTAGAAGTTGGTAATCAAAATCATGATCAATGTGGTTAATTTTACAATCATTTACTCTATAAAAAGAATTTATCTCAAATTAAAAGAACATTTAGAGTTATGTTAATTTTTAATAGGTGTTGATGAAAGTGTTGTGCTTGAAAAGTTTGTTCTATACCACATGGGATGTATAAATAAATGAATTCAATTGTGTGATATAAAATGGGAAGAAGTGTTAGAAGCAAGCAGATAGTTTAAGATATCGAACCTAAGGAATACTCCTCTTCCCACTGATATGTCTAGGGAATGGGGAAAATATTGCACACTACATTGGGTTAGTGAACAAATTTAAAACTAAATAGATGAGGAGGGTATAGATGCAGAGAAAAAGAAAGATGAGATCAACATGTCTAAACGATGTGAACAAAAAGGTGCATTTGTAATTATTACAAAACAATATTTCAATACATTGTTGACACTATTGACTGTTTAGTTATGATTGGTTGTATTTATTTGCATTAAAATAAATAGTCTATCACATGTGAGGAAATAAATTGCAATGTGGATATATGGTCGATGCCATCTTGTAGAAAGAGTATATGTAAAGAGATGATCAATTGATTACGGCATCATGGTTGATTTTGTTGAAATATTGTAACTTCAAAGGATATTCTCAATGTATTTTACTGATGTACCCCAAGGGAGATGTTATTATTCCTCTGTCAATATGTTATTATTGTAATTGTTCATCATAGAGTGATGAGGTAAATCCTCCACTATATTTTGGGTCAATAGTACTTCAATGAATATAATATAATATTGTTTTGAGTATTCCTAGGTGAATTCGACCCAGTCAGATTAGTGGGGTCGACTTGTAAGGGTAAGAGTCAAGTGACTTAAAGTGTATAAATAGAGGAGTTCATGTGTTCCTCATTATAAAACAGACTCGCTCACTTGTGTAGTGCATAGGAGAGAGAGATCAGCAAGGAGGAGAATACATGTTTTGGGGTTTTATCTTATACATCTTATACAGAGGAAGCATGGGGGATTCACCTTGTTGAGCAATATCTTATCACGTTCATTCATATAGGGGGGTTTTAAATTGTGAAAAATAAGGTCAATATATAGTAGGTATTGGGAGGCGAGGAATAGGGTATGGGGGTTTTATAGGTATTGTGGGGGTATAAAAGGGGTTTCTAGTAAAAATAAGGAATATCTTGTAAAAATATGGGTTTAATTGGATATATGTATTGGGAGGGGGGGTCAACAAAATGATTTGTGTAAGTAATTACCAACATATAGTGAAATTAGGGGTATTATTTAATATCCCATGAATGAAGGTGCTATGACATGGTTTCACTAAGTGAATACCCAGTGAGAGGAAGTTTTGTTGGGTTTTCTTCCCCTTGAGGGTTTCCCAGGATAAATACTGTGCCTATCTTGTGATTGTGTTTCTTTCAGTGATTCAGTATATGCTATTGTTTTGAATTTGGATCAAACACTAATGATATCTATCTTAGCATATGAAAACTTAACATGGTATCAGAGCTAGCCTGAATAGAACAACTTTCATAAGGTGAAACTCTCTCTCCTCTCCCTCCGAAAGAAATCAGGGTGTCTACAAAGTTTGGAATTTGGAATATCTGCTTGCATAGAAATTTGTGCCTCCCTAAAGCGCATCTATTAAGACCAGGATTGAAGTTTTTGGGTGGTTGAAAATCTGGGAAATCCAAACCCTATTTTCATCCTGAATTAGAAAACCAGAACCAAAAATTCTGTAGAAGCTGCAACCTCGCAAGTAAGTTTTGAAGGGTAAATATTTGGGATCTCTAGAAACCAAGTGGACCAACCAACTCGCCTCAGTCAAGTGCATCTCCTGGTAAGGTCATCTTTTCATTTTGAGAAATTTCATTTTTTGTGACCTCCTGGATAGGATGGCCCAAAGCACTAAGCTTGAGGACAAACTGGAAGACATAGAAAAATTCCTAGCATGGAAGTATAGAATTGGTCTCATTCTTAAAGAGAATGGTCTTGAGAAGTAAATCATGGATGAATTTTCAGAACCTAAAGAAGATGAAGCTAAGGAGAAGCATGAACAAGACCTAATTAAGGAAATGAGGGTAATTGTTGATTTTATCAAACATCACTTGATCCCTCAAGTGTCATATAAGAAGACACCAAATCAAATGTATGATGCACTTTCCAAAATGTATGAGGGAAGGAACATCAACAGAAAGATGAATTTGAGAGCTCAACTAAAGGGCACCAAGATGAGAAAAGGATAATTAATTCAAGTTACTTCACAAGGGTCTCCCAGTTCAGGGAACAATTGCGTGCTATTGGAGACACCCTTGATGAGGATGAGGAAGAAAGACCTCGAAATATACTAACAAAAGAAGAATATGTACTATTCTTTGCACTCTTTGGGTCTATAACACCTAGAGAAGATACATGGCTTATTGATAGTGGTGCTTCAAAGCACATGATAGGGAATAAGCAAACTCTATCTAGACTGGAAGAAAATATCTCTCCTCAGAAAGTATCATTGGGAGATGACTATCAATATCCCATCAAAGATATTAGTGAATCAAGCTACAAGCTTGACTCTGGAACTTCCATGAATATGAAGGAAGTACTATATGTACTAGGTTTGAAATAGAACCTACTTTCCATCTCAGCACTAGATACGAAAGGATATAGAGTTGCTTTCATAGATGGACAAGTACTTATGTGGTCCAAAGGAAAGACACTTGAATATGTTGTGGTCATTGGTGAAGAAGCAGGACTGTACAATCTCAAAGGATGTCCAAAGACAACCCTTGTCCATGAGACTACTAGCTCAATTGAACTATGGCATAGGAGGCTTTCTCACATCAGCTACAAAGAACTACCCTATGTGGTCAAGGTGGTAACAAGGTTACCAGATCTAAATATTGATCATGATGGAACTTGCAAAGGGTGTGAAAAAGGAAATAACATCAAGAATCCCTTTCTGAAAATTGAAATAAAGACTAAAGGTACATTGGAATTAATTCATTTTGATATATGTGGTCATATTCCCTCCATATCATTAAGTGGATATGAATATTATGTCACACTTATTGATGAATATTCAAGAAATACATGGATATATTTCTTGAAGACCAAGAGTGAAGTGTTCAGGAAATTCAAGGAATTCAAAGCCTTGATAGAGAAACATTTAGAAAGAAGAGTCAAGACACTGAGATAAGATAATGGTGGACAATATACTTTAAAATAATTTGAAGCATTCTGCAAGGAGGATGGAATCAAGAGGGAACTAACCACTCCATACAATCCTCAACAGAATGGTGTTGCAAAAAGAAAGAATAGAACCATTATGGAAGCAGTGAAAACAATGATTCATGACCAAGACCTCCCCATGCACCTATGGGATGAAGCAGTAAGGACAGTTGTGTATGTGCAGAATAGATTATCTCACAGTGCTCTTAAATTCAAGAGTCCTGAAAAAATGTATACAAGAAAGAAACCTGAAGTAAGCCATCTCAAGATATTTGGTTTTCCAATGTATGTACATATTCCAAAAGAGAAGAGAACCAAGTTGGATCCTTCTAGAAAGAAGGGAATATTTTTTGGATACTATGAACTCTGTAAAGCCTTCAAAATATACATTTCAGGATTCCGTCATATAGATATTAGTGGGGATGTAGCATTTGAGGAAGATAAAGCTCTCAAGAAATCCAGAAGGTGTCAGCATAAAGAAGTACATGAAGAGGATGTACCTCCCATAATGGTAGAAGTTGAACCCTCTCCTGAAATAGTAGCATCTGAAGATCATGATATGCTAGAACCTCAGGAAACCCCTACTATGGATATATCTTGAAAGAGTAAATAGCTTGGGTAAGAGAAATAATATAAGAAGCAGATAAATATGGAGCTCCAAAAGGCTCCATAAGAACAAGCAAAAGATAAAATCCATACTATAGTTATGTAGCTTTGATGTGTGACCTTGTAGATCAAGAACCCACCAGCTACGAGGAAGCTACACAGAAGAAAGAATGGGTGGAAGAAATGACGGAAGAATACCAGTCAATAATGAAGAATAATGTTTGGGATATAGTACCCAAACCAGAAAAAAAGAGTGTGGTATCTTCAAAATGGATCTACAAGATAAAACATGTTCTTGATGGAAGTATTGAAAAGTACAAGGCAAGTTTTGTGGCTAGAGGATTCTCTCAGAAAGAGGGGATTGATTATGAAGAGACATTTGCTCCAGTATCAAGGTACATTTCCATTAGAATCATCATGGCACTTGCTTCCATGATGAAGTGGGATCTACACCAGATGTATGTAAAGATAACCTTCCTGAATGGTATGATTGAGGAAGAAGTTTGCATCGAACAGTCCTAAGGATTTGAAGTCGAAGACAGAGTGACTCACGTATGTAAGTTGAAAAAGGATATTTATGGACTGAAGCAAGCTCCTAGAGCTTGTTATGATAGAATAAATAGCTTCTTGACAAGATTGGGATTGACCAAAAGTAAAGTTGATCCTAACCTTTACATGAATATTATGGATGATGAACCTGTCATACTATTACTGTATGTAGATGATCTATTTCTGAATGGAAATGGGAAACAGATCACAGAGAGAAAGAAGAAGCTAGCCAAATAATTCGAGATGAAAGATCTTGGATTGATGCATTATTTCCTAGGGATAGAAGTGTGGCAGAGCCCAGAATGAATCTTACTGAACCAGGGAAAGTATGCAGTAGAAATCTTGAAAATATTTGATATGTTGGATTGTAAAGCCATGGCCACACCCATGGACACCAACCTGAATTTGTTATCTGATGAATCATCAAAGTTATTGGATATGACTCGGTACAGATAGATTATTGGGTCATTGATGTATTTGACAAATACAAGGCCATATTTATGATTTGTTGTGAACGCCTTAATTCATTATCTAGTTAAACCTATACGGGTTCACCTAATAGCTTCAAAGCATATGATGAGGTACCTAAAGGTATGATAGAATTGATACTTTACTATGTTAGATATCATGACTACAAATTGTATGGATATACAGATTCAAATTGGGCAGGAAGTGTTGCAGATAGAAAGAGCACCTCATGTGGATGTTATTGTCTGGGATCTGCCATGATCTCAAGGTTTAGTAAGAAACATTCCAGTGTTGCTCTCAGCACAGCTGAAGCAGAGTACATAGCAGCTTGCTCCACTAGTTGTGAAGCGATATGGCTTTGAAAACTAATGCCAGGACTATTTGACATGGATTTGGATACCACAGTGATTCTTTGTGACAACTATAGTTTCATAAAGATGACAGAGAATCTTGTGTTCCTTGATAAATCAAAGCACATAGAAATCTGATACTTCTATATAAGGGATATGGTACAAAAGGGAGCTATAAAGCTCTAGTATGTAAGTACCGATGAGAAAGTTGCTAATGTGTTGACCAAGCCTCTATCTTGAGTAAAGTTTGAATATTTATGTGACAAGCTTAGTGTAGTCAAAAAATACTTTCCTGGCAAGGAGGAACAGTGATGATACTACAAATTTTCCTTGAAAGAAGGAATGATGAAGATATGGACTCTCTTCGGAAAGGATTAACAAATCGAAGATATGGAATCTCCTTAAAAAGGAAGAACAAGTCAAAGATATGAACCCTCCTCAGACAAAGAGGGAATAGGTTGATGATATGTATTCTCCCTGGAAAGGGGGAGTAATGATAAGACTGTCATTGATGATGGGATTATAGTGAATATTCAGTATGAAAGAGGCCAAGTACGCTTGGAGATGCTGAAAAGGTATGAAATTCACTTGTGGACAACAATATCCTCTCTTGAGGATGGTCTCGCAGGAAATAACACTTTTTTCTTGAGAGTGGTCCTTACTAGATAAGGGTGGCCCTGTAGACGTTACTCTCGCATGGAGAGCACCCACATTCATTTGTGGATAGCATAGAATAGCACTCTCTTAGGACTAGTCCTATATTTGAAGTTGAGGATACTCTACAATGAGTCCTTACGGACAACAGGGATTGCATTTAGGTATGGTCAAGATCTACCTTGCAGACATTACTCTCGCATGGAGAGTGTACCTGCATTTATATGTGGATGTCATAGTATAACATTCTCTTGTGAATGGTCCTATATTTCATGCTAAGGATGTCCTACGATGAGTCCTTACGGGCATCGTAGTATAACACCCGTATGGAGTGGTCCTAGCTCTAACAGGATGAGGATGGTCTACGATGAGTCCTTATGGACAACAAGTCATGCATCCATGTGCAAACAAGATCTACACTTAGTTGTATACAATTCAACTAGTCGATACTATGGACCCTCCTCATTAAGGGGGAGTAGGTTTATGGAGGATTGCATCATCTTTGGATATATGTCCTAAAGTGATAGGGATTGATCATCTTGCAAAGAGATCATGTGTACTGCAGGTAGTGTGAATGCAAAGGATCAAGAAGATCAAAGTGTTGTTGTTGCAAAGGATCAAGAAGATCTAGTGATACTGCTGCAAAGGATCAAGAAGATCGAAGTGTTGTTGCTACAAAGGATCAAGAAGATCGAAGTGTTGTTGCTGCAAAGGATCAAGACATTCAAAGTGCTGCTACTGCAAACGATCAAGAAGATAGAAGTGTTGCTGCAAAGGATCAAGAAGATCGAAGTGCTACTGCAAAGGATCAAAAAGATCGAAGTGCTACTACAAAGGATTGAGAAGATCAAAGTGTTGCTATGAAGGATTGGAATATCGAAGTGTTGTTGCAAAAGGATCAAGTGATCGTGTGTTGCAGAAGATGAAGACATTGAAGATAAATTGTTCCAGTTACTGATGATTGTTGAAAAATTCCTATGGCATATAGTTACCTTGATACTATTGAATATGCTCTCTCTCGTTACTCCTATAGTTGATGATGATGTTGTCAGTAGAATACCCTTCTTGTTAAGGGGGAGTGTTGAAATATTGTAACTTCAAATGATATTCTAAATGTATTTTACTGATGTACCCCAAGGAAGATGTTATTATTCCTCTATCGAGATTTTATTATTGTAATTGGTCATCATAGAGTCATGAGGTAAAGCCTCCGTTGTAAGTTGGGTCAATAGTACCCCGATTAATATAATTTAATATTGTTTTGAGTCTTCCTAGGTGAAGTCGGCCCAGTCATTTTAGTGGGGCCGACTTGTAAGGGTAAAATTCAAGTGACTTAAAGTGTATAAATAGAGGATTTGTGTTCCTCATTATAACACAAACTCACTCCCTTGTGTAGCGCATAGGAGAGAGAGAGAAACAGATCAACAAGGAGGAGAATACATGTTTTGGGGTTTTATCTTATACAGCTTATATAGAGGAAGTGTTGTTGGGTTTTCTTCCCCTTTAGGGTTTCCCAGGATAAATATTGTGGATATATATTTGTTTATTAAACAAAAAATGTAACAAGGAAGGTCTAATTTATGTATCTAGTTCATGCACATGTTTTTTCCATGAAGATATTCTGGTTCCAAAATGATTATGTGTCATACATCATGATCCAAGGTTAAGGCATGTATTTGTTGATTCCCTAATGAATATGGAGTAGAACAATCATGTCCAACCAAATATAAATTAGGTATTACAGAATAGATAAGAAATATACATTTGTGATGATGTTGAAGATGAATATGTTCGGACACAAGAATGTGAAGCTAATAATGATGAGAATATTCTTTTAGTAATATGGAGAAGCAGGGATAAAGGTGCATATTCACAAAATGATTAATTATATGACACCATTTGTCATGAAAATCAACATGATCTATATTCATATGATCATATAAAATGGGAGAATATGCACGATATCCAAAATGATGATCAAACTAGGTCTAGTAACAATATCGCCAATTTGAAAAGAAATTGTATTGATGTTGAATATGATGAAGGTGAAGATGAAGATTATTATAATACCACTTTAAATAGATGGTGTAGTAATAATGATATAAAGTACTTGCAAGAACATATGAACATTGATAAGCAAGCATTAGATGACATACAATGGAAGCATTAGATGACATAGACATAAATAATAATGTAAATGAAGACTTCTAAATTTACAAGATTTGTAGTTCACATTTAAATAGAGATTATTTTTATGCCCCAAGATTTGAAATACTTCATTATTATTTCATTGTAATAATCATTAAATTTATATGTTAGAAGTTGCAATCTAAATTTTCTAATCTAAATTAATGCTTTAATTCTTGTCTCTATACTCATTACCTAGTGCAAATGTTTGATATTTAATATGACTTAGTGGCAAAAAATAGCAAGTATTAGTTGCATAAGATTTAACATGGTTAGTGGTCATCTATTGGATGATAATAGTTTCTACATGTCATCGTCTTATTAGTTGAGACACAACTAAAATAAGTAATGTATGTATAAGCAGTCATATGCACCTACACATAATATAACCCATATAGTTAATGGAATTAACTAACACAAATATAACCTACCATATAACAAAAACCCTTTCAATATATTCTTTAAATTTTTAGCTCACCATTAACAAATATGACCATTAAAGCAAATACAATTCACCTACACACAAATATAGCCCAAGCAAAATTGTGTCGTCGTTTCCATCACCATTATCATTGTCATTGTTATCGTATTATAATTACATCATCATCATTGTCATTGTCAATGTTATCATCTTATATTCACATCATCATCAACCTCGTCGTCATTGTTATCATGCATCATCATCGTCATTGTCATCATAATCATCGTCATTAATGGCATCATTAATCATATCGTTGCCATAACCATCATCGTTGTCATCATAATCGTCATTGTTTACATCATCTGCATCATCCTCATCATCATCATTGTCAACATTGCCATCATTGTAGACATTGGCATTGCCATTGTCACCCATGTATTCATTGTCATTGTCATAGGCATCATCATTGTCACAAAAAAGGCATTCAACTACCTTATATGAATTAGGTCAAGGAGCTATGGCCTTTGAGTGGGAATGTGGTACCATTAGCATGTTTACAACACTAAGTAATTGATCATGAGTGGTGGAGGAAACAAGGGCCTTATGCCCTAAATGAAGCTTCTAAGGCTCAAGGACCAGGAACAATGACTCAAACCACCACACGATATGACCTCTCAAGGGATTCATTGGTCTCGCTATGGGGGTATGGGTGCCATTAAGAGGACTTGAGAACAAGAATGTGTGTTTGGGAGTTGACTATGTTTGGAGGAGGAAATTACATGGCCCTTAATTTATCTATAGGAACATTTAAGGCCAAGGGTCATGAATGGGAACATGAAACACCATTTGGAATACCTCCCTTAAGGATCCTTGTCCTTCATGTGGGGATATGGCTAGACCATGTTAGAATGTTTTTAACACCAAGAATGTGTTAGGGAGCCTTGACCACAACTAGAGGAGGAAAATCAAGACTTAGGCCCTAAAGGAAATTTCTAGCACACTAGGTCCATGCATGAGGCCTCGTCAAACCATCATCGATGACCTCTCTATGGGATATTTAATGTCTAATCCATGATATGGGAATTATTGCGAGTCTTTGAGCTCTAAGGATGGGTCTTTTTTCCTTAACCATGGTTTGGGGGGACGGCTCAAGCCTTCAACACTAATTAAATATTCGAGAGCTCAAGGGATATGAAGGATAACTTTTAAACTAGTATAAAGGACCTCTCTAGGGGTTTGTCATCTAAGTGGGGACATCACCACCATAAGGAGGTTTTAAGCATCAAGGTTGGGTTTCATGACATTCACTGGGGTCAAGTAGAAAACCTAGGTTGCATTCCCTAATTAAAGAATTTTTCATAGCTCGAAGGTTGTGAAAAAGACCCCTAACCACTACACGAGACCTCTTTAGGGGACCTTTGTCATTTGCGTACATATATGGGTACCAATGTAAGTTTTTTTAGCACCTGTAATACCCCAGTTTTGACCCCTTGGTATTTAATTGTACATAATGTAAATATTGTATTGAGATCATGGCATGGAGCTCAAGGCCAAGGCCTTGCCATTGATGATTTTTTTGTGGATAGGTGATCAAGGATGATACCTATGGTGAGAGTGCTAAGTCAAGCACGGTAGATATATTTTGATATATCATGTAAATGTACAAATTAATATAAAACCACATCTAGCTATGGGACTGCAAACGTTAAAGAGATGGGGGCATGATTACACAATGGATAGGGAGGGGAAATATTCAAACCCTTGAGCCAATGGGGAAAATCCAAATTTCAAAGGGTAAACCCATAAAACTGTCAACTACCCATTTTGTCTTTTGTGCCCAGACATCCAAAAGTGGTTGAATTAGTTAATGCATGGGGATGGGAAGAGTATGGGAGTGAAATTCGAAGTGGGAAGCCACCCATTTTTGGGAAAATGTGTTTTTGATTTCTTAGGCAAGTAAATGCTTGGAAATGCATGCCCATCCCATTGTTCATCCATCTGTTTTTCTCTCTCACACGTTTTGGGAGCTCCTGTCCGTTTTCCTTCACGTCTTGGCTGTTTTCTCCATTTTCCCATGGATGGAAATTCGTTTTGGTCTTGTTGAGTGAATGTGTAGCAAGGATTCATGATTTGGGGGTTCTTTATTAGAATTGTTTTTATCTTCCTCAAGCAGTTGGAGCTTGTTGTCCATCTACCTCCACGTTTTTTTGTCATTTCCTCATTTTCCCATACCCAGGATTTCGTTTTTGGTATTGTGCAGTGAATGGGCAAAGGAGATCCACAATTTGGGTGTGTATGGAGGTCGTTTTAGCCCCTACAATGCCTAGAAACGTTTTGTGAAATCGTATTTCTCTCATAGGGTGGTTTTCCCCATTTTACTAGTCTGTTTTTTGTTGTAGACTCATTTTTGTAAAGATCAGTGGCTAGGAAGGTAGATCCACGTTTTGGGTGTGAATGGAGGTCAGTTTTGCCTCTATGAAGCCATTGAACATTTCCAGAAATGATTTGATCACTTGGGTTTTTTTTCCCCATTTTCCATTTTCAATTTTGGTTCCCATGACGTTTTTGTCCATACCCAGAACTTGTGTTTTGCTGTGAAGTGCATCCTTGTGTTGGCTTGGATGAGTAAGTCCAAGGAACCCATATGTTAGTGGATTGACTATGTTTGGATGTGGTTATTGGCTTGACTGTGGGTGTATGGTCTTGTTGTGTGTGAGTCTGTGTTCCCTAGTTCCTTGTGGAAATCATGCCCAGCTCAAGGGTGGCAGTGGTGATGAGAGATTGAGGAGCACATTGACCTATGGTTGGGTGGAGCGTTGCAATGACATAGCTAGTTGTGGGGAAGCTTCTTCTCAAGATAAGTATTCTTGTGATTTGTGAATTAATCTCTGCAACTGTATGTGCTTATTTTATGAATTATTAATGTGTTGAATTCTTGAATGAATGATGTTGGCTTCCGCTATGTAATTGCATTGTTATGCATCTGAGTATGTATCTTATGTTCAATGCATTTTATATTATGTACATGGGGCTAGATTTCATGTTTGATAGCAGCAACCGTGTTGGTCGCGTCCTCTCCATCATAGGTATGAGGGGAGGAGACGTGACAACACGGATATTGGGTCTCTAAGCATTGAATATGGTCAAGGGAGGAGACCAAATCCTTAGGATCTAAAGGAATATTTTAGGGCTTAAGTGCCATGAACGTCAATGCCTCAAACCACTTATACACAGAACATGATTAGAAAATATTTTTCCCCTAAGTGGGGATATGGGTACCATTAGTATGTTTTGAGCATCATGGATGGGTATCATGGCCTTTGACATGATTGAGGGAATAAAGTTGAGTAGTAGTTGGCCTCATTAAAGTTTTTAAGGATTGAGGTTTATGAGGTCTCAAACAACTACAGAAAACTTAAGGAAATAATTTTTGGTCTCCAAATGGGGATATGGGTCCATTAGAAGTTTATGAACACCAAGGTTGGGCCGTGGTTCCTTAACCATAGTTAAGGGAGAAAAACTAAGCCTTAAGCCTTATAAGAGCCTTTTAGTTTGCAACAACCATGAATGAGGCCTCGAATCAACAACACATATATGGTAAAATATAAGAAGCAGTGGTAATCTATATAAATATAAATATAAATAATATAAATGTAAGAAGCAATGGTAATCTACCCATAGTGTATTGTTTTCTATACATTCCTTGAAGTACCTACTAGATGATAAGGAGCTTATGTTCTACCAATTCTTCATGAGTAGGTATTTATTTCACTCAAACAATAATATAATTATAAGAAGAAGAAGTAATCTATAATCTATTAATTCATAGTTTATTGTGGATATATATTTGTTTATTAAACAAAAGATGTAACAAGGAAGGTCTACTATATGTATATGGTTCATGTGCGGGTGTTTTTCCATGAAGATATTCTAAATCCGAAATGGATATTTGTCATACATCATGATCCAAGGTTAAGGCTTGTATTTGTTGATGCCTAAATGAATATGGAGTAGAACAATCATGTCAAACCAAATATAAATGAGGTATTAGATAATGGATAAGAAACAGACATCCAGGATGATGTTGAAGATGAAGATGTTCTAGCACAAGAATGTGGAGTTGATAATCAGAGAATACTCTTTTATCAATATGGAGAAGCAAGGAAAGAGGTGTGTATTCACAAAATGATTAGTTAAATGACACCATTTTTCATGACAATTAACATGATCTAGAGTTAGATGATCATATAGAATGGGACATTATGCACAATATCCAAAATGACAATCAAACTAGGTCTGGTAACGATATAGCCAATTTAAAAAGAAATTTTATTGATGTTGAATATGATGAAGGTGAAAGTGAATATTATTATAATACCACTTTCGATATATGGTGTAGCAATAATAATATAAAGTACTTGCAAGAACATATGAACATTGACAAGGAATCAATAGATGGCATAGATATAGATAATAATGTAAATGAAGACTTCTAAATTTACACTATTTGTAATTCATATTTAAATAGAAATGATTTGTATGCCCCAAGATTTGAAATACTTCATTATTATTTCATTGTAATAATCATTCAATTACTATGGTTAGATGTTGCAATCTAATTTTTGTAATCTAAATTAATGTTTTAATTCTTGCATCTATACTCATTACTTAGCGCAAATGTTTGGTATTTAATATGATTTTGTGGAAAAAAATAGTGAGTATTAGTTGGATAAGAGTTAACATGGTTAGTGGTCATCTATTGGATTATAATAGGATCAACATGTTATCAGCTTATTGGTTGAGAGACACAATTAAAATAAGTAATGTATGTACAAGCAATCATATGCACCTACACACAATTATAACCCATGTAGTTAATGTAATTAACTAACAAAAATATAACCTACAATACAACAAAAACCCTTTGATTTTTATTACTCACCATTAAAGAAAATACAATTTGCCTACACACAAATATAACCCACACAAAATTGTATCATTGTCGTCATCGTCGTTGTCATTTTTATTGTCATTGTTATCATATTATAATCACATCATCATCAACGTTATCGTAATCATCATTTTCAATGTTACCATATTATATCTACATCATCATCAACATCATTGTCATTGTCATCATGCATCATCATCGTCACCATCATCACTAGCATCAATAATCATATCATTGACATCACCATCATTATTGTCATCATAATCATCATTGTTTGCATCATCATCCTCATTGTCATTATCAGTATTGTCAACATTGTCATCGTTGTAGACATCGTTGTCGTCATCATCATTGTCATTATCATCATCATAGTCATTGTCATCGGCATCATCATTGTCATGAAAAAGGCATCCAACTACCTTACATGAATTCCGTCAAGGAGCTATGGCCTTTTGGTGGGAATGTGGTACCATTAGCACGTTTCCAACACTAAGGATGGGTCTTAAGTAATTGACCATGAGTGGTGGAGGAAACAAGGGACTTATTCCCTAAATTAAGCTTCTAGGGATCAAGGTCTGTGAACAATTCCTTAAAACACCACATTATATGACCTCTCAAGGGGTTCTTTAGCCTCCGTGTGGGGATATGAGTGCCATTAAGTGGATTTAAGAACAAGAATGTCATGTCTTGGGAGTTGACTATGTTTGTAGGAGGAAATTACATGGTCCTTGTTTTCTCTATAGGAAACTTTTAAGGTCAAGGGCCATGAATGAGGGCATGAAACACCTTCTAGAAGATCTCCCTCAAGTATCCTTGTCCTTGCTGTGGGTATATGCCTACACTATTAGAAGTTTTTGAACACTAAGAATGTGTTAGAGAGCCTTAACCACAACTAGAAGAGGAAAATCAAGACTTAGGCTATAAAGGAAATTTCTAGCACTCTAGTTCCATGAATGAGGCCTCGTTGAACCATCACACATGACCACTTTATGGGATATTTAACCTCTAAGTCATGATATGGGCATTAATGTGAGTCTTTGAGTTCTAAGGATGGGTATTTTTTCCTTAACCATGGTTGGTGGGGGGGTGAGGGGGAGGATCAAGCCTTCAACACTAATCAAATATTATAAATATCAAGGGCCATGAATGAGAACTTTTAAACTAGTATATGTGGAAATTAATCACAATCTTAGACCAATTGAACTCACAAAAATTGCTTGAAAACATGCATAAATCCACTCAAATTGGAGGCTAAACTTGGTGCATAACAAAAACTTGCATTGAATAAGTTTATATAATACAGCCTTATAAAGTAATAGGCTATGCTTTCATGAGAGAATAAGGTGGAGTATGAATTGTGCAAAAAACAAGGTAATTTCCATGTGACTACATCTTTTTCCTTAAAAGCTGCTTAAAATCAATCTAACTCTGAATAAGGAAGGTGTTATCATGTGAAATGGCACTTCTCTGTCTGAGTAATGACACTGAATGTGTCAGTACACAAAAGGAAACAATGGATAGAAGTTTCCAAAAACCTATAGATGAGCATGTGCCTTGATATATCTTGTTCCTGCTAGTCTTGCCCATGTTTCTAATGAGCTTAAGGTGTAATCGTGACTATTGACATTGCAGCTCACAAGTCATTTGTGGGTATCCATATATGCAACCCGCGGTTACATGATCACACTATGCATTCATGGGTTTCCGTTATAAAAGTCATGGTTAATTCGCCACTTTCCAGTATTCATACCTGCGGTTACCTTAAGCCAAAATTTAAAAAATAAAACATGATTAGTCAGGGACAATTGGGTTCGTAATCATAAGGTCCCAAACCTCCATAACCATCTTAACCTTTGTAACCCCTCCTGTTCATCAAGTATAAATAGAGGGGAGGGGTTGAGGTTAAGGATATATCAAAGGAGAGTAAGGTTATGCTGGAGGAATACCCTTGGAGATTTGGAGCAGCAGAACTCAATTCCTTGGCTAGCAGAGGAGGACGGACTTGTATCAGATATAGGTTGTATCTTTCAGTATTGTTTATCAATAAAGATATATTTTCTTCCACAATTGGTGCATAAATGTTCTTATGTGTTATGATTCATGAATTATATTGTTGTCTTATTGCAATTATAATATATCATTAATCTTTTATATAACATTTAAGATCTCTGCTGGAAGGTATCTATCTCTTTTGCATGTGTGAAGATCCCTTGAAGCTGCTGGAGCATTTGGATTGAATGTGAAAATATAGGACCTGCCTTCATAAATAAGGTGCATTATGTTTCTACCCTATTTCTCTCTCAAATTCCTATATAGCTATATGTCTGCAAGTTTGATATTTGTATGTTGGTGACCCTAGACCCTTAGATCATAAGGTAGATTTTCCCTGAACAATAGAATTGGTGACTCCGTTGGGAGTCTAACATGTTTTGGGTATGTTCTCTGGGTTTTTCTTGTCCAATTTGCTTTGTAAGCTATTGTAAGTGTTTTTCTTGGATTTTGCTTTCAATTTGCAGTACTTCATGATTAGGATCCTTTATCCATTTCTTTTCTTTTGAAAAAATTATGGTTGTAACCATGGGTTGTTAGTATATACAGTCGTGATTACCTTGTTGGATTCGTGGGTTGAGTGTATGTATAGTCGTGGTCCATTCGCGTGTTGTTTAAGTGACAGTCGCGGTTTCCTGTAGGTATAGGTTAGGCTGCTAGGTTTTAGCATGTTTTTTGCATTTTGACTTCTCATGTGTCTGTAAGGTTCCATATTTAGAATTGGGTTGTTACTATTGGTGTAGGCATTTCACTTTTTTCTTACTGATCAAGTCTTTTTAGGTGAGTTAGGTTTGAATCCTTTCTTGTAAATGTGTTGGGTCTTTCCTTCTTAGTTGTTTTGTTTGAATGATGGTGTATTTATAAGTTATTGGTGTCTATCAATCCTTTTAGAACACTCATTTGCCTTGGATTGATGTTGTAGTGGTCTAGGTTAGTCATTTTTACCAATTTTTGATCTCTTGGTCTTACCAAGCCAATAGTTCTGTCCAAGTTAGGGTTTGAGTCATCTTTGATTTATTTGTTGAATATTGTTACTGTAAAGATCTGGCTAGTATCATTTTCATTTATATATGTTCAGATTGCTTAACTTGCTTAGGTGCATTTAATTGCATAAAACATTTGACTTTTTTGAAAAGAAAGACAAAATGCAGTTTCATTTGCATAGATTTGCATTAGTTGATTTTTCATTGTTTTCAAAAAAATAAAAAAATATTAAAGTCTTGTGTTTTCTCAAAATCATTTAAAGAGTTTCATTAGTTTCATTTAAAAAGAAAAAGGGAAAAGAGCATTGTTAGTTGCATATATTTTGAAATTTATACATAATTTTCTTTCACATGTTGAGTCCCAACACCATTGAGTCCCACTCCACTACCTCTGAGTAATAAAGCCTTAAAAAGAATGCTTAACATAAAATTTATTAGTAATATCTCTTTTTATAGGTTCGATCATCAACTAGCTTAGGCTAGGTTCTTGGACTAGGAAATTTTAACTATCCAAGAGCACTTTGATTTTAGACGTAGTGGCCTATCTTTAGGTAAATCCACTTTTACAAGGGATAATACAAAAAGGTCCTCTAACATCAGATTCAAGCACGAGGCCATGTGAGAACTTACGATTGAGGAGAAAACCCTCTAATACCTTGTTTGATCGTATACCAAGATTGTCGTACATACGGGGGTTCTATCAATACCACTTCTTGGGCCCCGTGAGGTGCCGGTATTTTTTAGAATTTTGGGCTTAGCTACCCTACCCATGCACATCAATCAGGCCAGCGATTGTTCCCCCGGACTCTCATTGTAAATTTGATAGCCTTAGTTTCCATACTTTAGGGTTCTTACACAAGTGGCATTGGAAGGATATTTCCAATACACCTAAATTAGACTTAGAAGGTAACCTCGGTTGATCGTTTGGGAGGGTGGTTGGGTGATTCTAGCGCTTGCACCCAAAAAACTCTTCATGACACACCAGGTAGGTAATCTCTGATCTTCACTAGTTGGACTTGGGCCCTAATCATCCCAAGATTTCTTTTGGAAGGTGTATCTTTTACCTCTTGTGTCTATGAGACTTCAAAAAAAATTTAGTGTATTCTCTTTGGTTTGCTTGTGTCTTAGTGAGACCTTTTAGGTGTGTGAGTTGGATTTTTAGTTGTGGAGGACCATCCTCTTTGTAGGTCTAGAAGGTTGCAAAATGTTCCTCCATCTTTTACAGTGGATCCTCCACTGCCACCTCAAAGGTGGAGATGTGACACAGACAGTTCTTTTGAGCCAGCTGATGTTAGCAAAGTTCTTGGTGAACAAGAACTTAGACTTACTCATGAAGAAACCCCACTAGTAGAGATAGAAGACTTGCAGGCTGACAAGTTTGTAAGGAATTATAATACACCTCTAATTGATCTGAACGATCTTGTTATAGTCCAAGTCCTTCGTTTCACTTCACTTGTTTTTGGTGTTTCTTTGAGTCCAAATATGTCTAGAATAGGAGAGGGCATGTCTACCCCTACTTCATCCATGTTGGCTAGTGGAGTCTCACCTCCCCTAGTGAGTGCTCCAAGACCTAGTACATCTATTGCACCTCTTTATCCAAGTGCTCAAGTGGTCAATCCCTAATCCCCTTCTAATGTTATAGGTCATTCTAGTGGGGTGCTCACCGAGATTCCCAGTGTACCTTTTACTTCTTCTCCTTTCATGTCGAGTGTCAAAGTGGTCAAAGTGGGTCCAATTTGTTTGTCTAGGTTTTTCCATGGAATGGATGACATATTCATCCATCCACACCTTATGTAGGTCCATCACCTACCTATGTGGGTATTTTATCTGGGAACCCAAACATCTTTACAGGTTATAGTTTTCAGACCTCCAGTCAGGTTTCAACCACCCCTTTTGGGAGCTCTCCCTTTTCACTGTTTAGTTGGGGAATATCTACTCCTACTTTTCAAAATCCAATTTCAGCTGGAGAAGGCCAAACCACTTATCACACACCACAATTCAGCAATCCTCTGGCTTTCGGGTGGAACCTGTTTTAGAATAGTGCTACGAAATCACAGCCGGTGGCTGCGGGAAACCCTACATTTTCTTTTGGGAGCCCTGGGGCAAGTACATCCACACCCCAGACTCCTCAATATCAAACCTCAACTAGGCCAAAACTTCATTTCCTGGAAACTTTAAACTTTCCAGATCTATCTAAGCTAATGAATGGCCCCATGAGTCACAATGTGGCATGACCAGCTATACCCATCAAACTGCCCTTAGACGTCCCAAAGTTTGAAGGGAAGATTGGTGAGGATCTAGGTGCTCACATTACCACATTTCACCTTTGGTGCTCTTCCAACTCACTGAACAATGACTTCATTTGGTTGAGGATATTTCAAAGAACGTTAACTAATGTAGTGGTACATAGAGCTCCCGTCAGCCACATATAATAGCTTCCTTGATTTATAAACTGTGTTCTTAAATCATTTTCAACTTCCTGTCTGGTATGATGTCGATATAGACTTGTTGTCAAATTTTTGATAGAACAAGGCCACACACATATCCTATCATATTCAGGAGTGGCGAAGGAGAAAAATGCTCATTAAATCCACCATATCTCCTGAGTTTTTGTTGAAGTGGTTCTTCAAATCTCTACTGCTTTATATTTCTAAGGACATGTCCACATCAAGAGTTACCACGGACGAAGAGGAAATCCTCAGGGCCCAGTAGTTAGATTGTATATATGCTCAGTCTAGGATTCTATATGAAATTATCCATAAGGCGTTGAATTCTACAAATGACTAGGAGAAACCCAAGCCTGGACCCCATGTCGATGGTGTGGTTGGTTCAGTAAGTACACCCACTGTAGAATCACTAGCCAAGCAACTCCATGATTTGTCAGTGAAACAATCTGTAGTGGAGGCAACTAAAGCTAACACTCCCTCACCACAAAGTGTTAATGTCTATTCTGCACAGTCTTCCCAAAAGGGAAATCAGCATTCCGGTGGGAAAAAGAAGAAGGGGAAGAAGGGTGGGGGCAATCAAAACAAACAAAATCCCACAAATAATGCTAAGGGGGGTAAGAAAGACAAGAAGAAGTTTAAGTTTCCTTGCAAGTTGTGCCAAGGAGACTGTCTTACTTATCAATTCCCCTTAATGGAATAAGCACAAAAGCTGCTTAAACAACAACAACTAGTTGTCCTGAAGGATCCCTTTCCCCGAGGACAGAATGCAGCTTCTGCTTCAAAAGATGGCAGGGGCACACCTAGTGCTCCTACTGATCACAATTATATCAATGTGGTATGATCCAGTACTTTTCTACAAAAAATAGATAAAAATTACGAATCGAAGGCTCGGGATAAAGGTAAGTCTATTGTCGAAACTTCAGCCCCTCTCACCATTGAGAAATTGGCTCAACCAATGCCCAAGATATTGAAAGGTGTCTTTAAGAAAACTTTCCACAATCTAGCTAATGTTAGGGATGCGTCTAACTACTCTATGGTAGAAGACTTAGCTCAAACACCTTGTGTGATGTCGGCATTGGAGGTTGTACAGATTTGTTCTTCTCAAATGGATGCACTCTTAGCAGCCATAGGTAGTATGGAATCACGGAGCCTACTAGCCAAATTCAATATTTCTTATGTTAAAATGCTCCTGACATACCATGTGGCCTTTTCAATCGATGTTGTCCATGGAGGAAAAACCATTGGACGAACGATGGTTGATGAAGGTGCTTCCACGTGTGTCATGTTGATGTCTTGTTGGAAAGATTTGGGGTCCCTACAGTTGGTCCCATCAAACACTCTACTTACTGCTTTCAACGGAAGGTCTTTTTGTCATCATGGTATCCTACCATATTTTGAAATAAAGTTGGCTGGGAAAGCAGTGTCTGTTGAATTTTAAGTGATCGATGCTCCCTTGGACTATAATCTGCTTTTGGGGAGAAGTTGGAATTATGCAATGTGTGTTACTCCCTCGTCCATTTTCCGAGTCTTAGTGTTTCTGCATGAAGGGAAGTTGGTTACAGTTGACCAACTCAATTTTACTCGAAAAGGTCGTTTAGAAACTAATGAGTCCACGGTACAATTAATAGATTAGTTGAAACTAGCTACTAAAAGCTTAGGAGTTGGAATGTATACATCATTCATGTATAACATCTCCTTTTAACTACTTAGGTTCAATGAGTGTCGGGAAGTCTATCATTTTGGTTGTAGATAGAACTAACCTTTGGGTCCTCCCTTCGCAAGAAGAGCCTCAAGTTCCCTTATCAGCAGTGGAAGTAGCTTATCAAGCTATATCTAATGTTTTTGTTGATTCCATCACAACTCCTTCTTCAATCTCAGAGGAGTCAGATGAAGCCTATATGCCTGCCTAGGCGAAGAACTCGACATATTCCTATGATTGCTTGGATATGGTTTTGTCCTTTGACGAAGCCTTTCTGGAAGCCATGTTTGGACCATAAAATATTTGTGAATATCTTCACCATAAGTCCTTCTTCCTTCCAGAATTAAGCAATAATGAGAATTTAGAGTTCCATGTGAGACTGGCAAAAGGTGGTGATCTATCGATTAATCCTTTACCTAAGGAGGGAGTATTTACCCAGGGGAATATCGAAAAAATCTCTACTACTATTCCAATCAACTTTTCTGTAAAACCTAACATCGTGGAAAATGTTCATATTGGCGTAAACTGTTCTCTGAAAGAGGTCTCCATTTACACTTCCTTATTTAAGGAATTTCGTGACGTTTTTGCTTGTTCATATGAGGAGATGCCAGGCATTGGTCCATATATAGTTTAACAAGATATTTGTACCTACCCTAACGTAAAACTTGTTCAACAGAAGCTTAGACCAGTAAATCTGCGGAAAGTGGCAGCCGTCAAGGCTGAAGTGGAAAAACTATTGAAAGTTGGGTTTATTTACCTGATTTCTCTAATGGAATGGGTATCCAATCATATTATAGTTGATAAAAAACAAGGGACTATATGCATTTGCACTGATTTTCATGATTTAAACAAGGTGTGTCTCATGGATAACTCCCCCGCGCCATTCATCGACTAGATTATTGATGCTTGTGCGGGTAGTGAGGTATTTTCGTTTATGGACAATTTTTTGGGCTATATCCAAATTCAAATAAAACCAAAAGAATGACATAAAACAACCTTTATTTTTGCTTGGGGAACCTTCATGTATAAGAAGATTCTCTTTGGTTTGAAAAATGTTGGAGCTACTTTCCAGGGGGCAATGAATTTTTATTTCCACGATATAAAGCATTTTGTCGAACCTTACTTGGATGATCTGCCTGCCCATTCTCACAAGCGGAAGGACCATCCAAACCATCTTCGTATGATTTTTGAACGATGCAAACACTATAAAATATGCATGAATCCCCACAAGTGTGTTTTATGTGTCGATTTGGGGAGGTTACTCAGGTTCATTGTGTCAAATAGAGGTATACAGGTGGATCCATTAAAAGTTAAGGCCATTGTAAATCTACCTCCTCCTCTTTCTATCTGGAAACTACAGAGTTTGCAGGGAAATCCAATTCCCTTCGACGGTTTATAGTCAACTATGCCTAGATCACAAAGGGTTTCATGCGCTTGTTAAAAAAAGACACCCCATTCCTGTGGGATGAAACTACACAACACGCTTTCAAGGCATTGAAAAAATCTTTACTATCGGCTCCCCTCTTGCGTCCACCAGATTACACTAAATATTTTATATTGTATCTGGCTGCATCCGAGTCGACAATAGGATTAATACTAGTTCATGAAGACGATGAGCTCCAAGATCATGTTGTCTACTACCTTAGTTGAGCATTAGTGTGTCCTGAACTTAGATATTCGCACATTGAGAAGTTGGCATTAGCAACAATATATGTCATTCAGAGGCTAAGACACTATATCTTGCTAAGGAAAACCACAATGGTTGTAGACATGAATTCTTTCCAGTATGTTTTATCCTAGCATATAATCGGGGGAAAGTTTAATAAATGGATAGTCATTCTCCAAGAGTTTGAATTGGATTTTCAGTCTGTTGAGTCTAAAAAATACTTAGTATTTGCGGAATTGATCTCGAAATTCCTAACGGAAGAGACTATAGTGGCGGAAGAAGACTCATTCCCATATGAGTATATCTTTTCAATCTCAACCTCTGATCCTTGGTATGGAGATATCCTAGTATATTTCCATAATCTTAAGTGTCCTGCATCCTTCTTGCAGGAAGATCGATGTAAGTTGTGAGTTAATGAAAAAAATACATTATCATTGGCGATACCTTGTATCGACGAGGGGTAGATTCTATCTTGCATTGGTGCCTCACCCACGAGGAGGAAGAGCATGTCCTAAATGATTCCTATAGTGAGCGTGTGGTGGTTATTTATATGGGTTAGCAACAACCTAGAAAATTCCATGTGTCGATTACTTCTGGCCCACTATCTTTAAAGATTATGTGGAAGCTGTAAAGAGTTGTCATACTTTTCAGCTCTGTACCAAAAAGATGCAGTCACATCCTACTCCTTTATTTCTCGTCATCGCGGTAGGGTCCTGCACTAAGTGGGGGATTGATTTCATGACATGCAACCCAGTTTATGTTGGGGGTCATAAGTACATCATTATCGTTGTAGACTACTTTACAAAGTGGGTAGAGGAAATGTCTACCTTTAAGTTTGATGGCAAAACGGTAGCTTATTCCGTCTTCAACCAAATCATTGTTAGGTTCGGCATACCAAAGAAAATTGTCATTGACCATGGAAGTCATTTTCATAATAGCATGATGACTGAGTTGACCACCATTCTAGGGTTTAGGAAAGATCATTCATCTTCCTTTTACCCTCGGGCGAATGGACAAGTAGAGGCGGTTAATAAGACCTTGAAAACCATTATTAAGCGAACAATCAATTCAAGTAGCTCAAATTGGCATATCATGTTGTACCCTACACTTTGTGTGTATCAAACTAATGTTAATACTGATACAGGTTTCTCGCCTCTCCAACTCGTTCACAGGGTGGAATAAGTCACACCAGTTGAGTGCGACATGCCATCTCTAAAAATTGATATTCATGTGCATCTCGACACTATCGATCTTGAAGAACATTTGATTCACTTAGAAAATCTATATGAACAACGCAAAGATGCGCTTACTGCAAATGAGGCTCATAAGAACCGGGTCAAATACCAATACGATAAAGTTGTAAAACCTAGAGTTTTCCCTGAGGGAGAACTTTTATTGCTTTGGGATCAGGACAAGGAACCCCTGGGGGCAGGCAATTTTGAGTCCATGTGGTTAGGCCTGTATATATTGTCGAAATTTTTAAAGAAGGGAGCTTATGAATTAATTGATTATGATGGTAATAAGTTGTCGAAGCCCATAAATGGGCTCTACCTAAAGAAGTATTATGCTTAGGCATGGTACTTTTTCTTGTATTATTATTGTATGTTTATGTACAATAGGTCATTACTGGTTAGTGTTTCTTATATAGTCTTTCTTATTGTTTCATATGTCATCTGAGTGGTCCATAGGGTTCACTAACGGGGCCAAACTTCACACTTCCAATATGGATTCAGCCACCTAGGTCATTTATGCACCCTCAGGACAACTGGTACCCTCTGGTGGTGCTTGTTTAGGTCCTGCAACCAATAATATGGTTGAATATAGTGCGGTCATTGAGTTTCTTTGGGATGCTACATTGTGTGGTATTTCCCACTTGGAATTCATCCTCGACTCCTAGTTAGTGGTTTCCCAACTTAATGGAGATTATCAGGTGAGACACCCTACCTTACTATGTCATTTTTTACGAGTCAAGTTACTTGAAAGAAATTTTGAATACATTTCATACAATCATATTTCAAGAGATCATAATATAATCACTGATGCATATGCAAATTATATACTCGATTGGAACTTAACAGGTCCATTGTAAAATAAAATATACAGACACATTTGAAACACATGTACATAAATATGTGTGTGTGTAAAAATATGTCCATAGATACACCGAGTTTGATCCAAAGATCTTGTCATAAGTACATAAAAATACAAAAAATAGGATTGCAATCGATAAAATGCCTAGATCTAGGGCTGATCCTCAACCTCCTCAGTTGTGGTTGCCTCTACAGCCTCTCGGTAATAAAGCACATCCCTAGTTACCCTTCTAAGAAGGCGTAACCAGGACGGAGGAACCCAAACTACATGCTCCTGCATCGCCATAGCGATCCTCTCGATCCTGAGAGTGGGGACATCATGGGTAAGCTTGGCTAGCTTCCCCTCCACCACACAAAGCATCGCATTGTCACCACCAAACTCCATAGGTCGAACTGGTCCAACATCTTCATGTCAACTTAGAGTAGGTCAAACTCAAGTACATATGTATATATAATTTTATGAACAAAATATCATAAAAATCAAATAATGAAAAAAGTAAAAATTCATACCTATCTCTCCCCATGCTCCTCCAGGAAGGAGGATGAGTTCTGTATCACCCCTGAAATCTAATCCAACATAGGGGAACTACTCAAGAGGAGGTACCTGTCTACTCCACCAGGAGTAGAATTTGTTGTCATATCCGCTCTGTATCCCACCTCCACCACTTTATCGAAGGAAAATGTCACCCCACCACATGAGTCTAGGCTCATGGGGTGGGCATGGTGGTAAAGTCATCGCGGTTTTGAGGGAAAGAACCCTCTCAAAGAATAATGTAACCAATATGTTGGAATATCCAAAATTCTTCTTTCAACCCTTCATGCAGTCAGACAACTGTTTCTTCATAATCGGGACTAGTCTCGAGCACCAATAAAACAGTGAACCCTGAATACACTGTACTACTACACGCATATGGGTTTGTGCTACTATATGTAGCGCAGATGATACTACAACTCTGACCATGGTGCTTACCAAGACTTCCAGTGGAAAGCCGGTAATCTGTGCAATCGATATTTGTGTCCCCAATTTTTGGGTCCTGGGAAAACAATAAGCATTGATGCAATATTATATGTTGAGTGGGTCACTGCCTCGATCGATGCCCTCCAGGTTCACAAGTTCCCCCCTGCATGATAATCCTGTAATAAAGTATATCTCTTCTACGGGAAACTCATAGGTTTCCCCTTGGAGGTCAAATAGCCGAAGCTCATGATCCCACAAGTTCACCAGTGTCTCCAGTAGACGGACTTGTGCACTCATATTTGACATAAAGTAGAATTTCAATAAACCACATCTTTGCAAAGATTGCAAAGTTACGGGATCTCCCATTGCATCAAGGTCCACTTCCTCATGCTCTCGTTCCCTCCATTCCAGCACCATGATTTCCTGCCAAAGAAGAATTTCCATCATTAGATTTTGATAAAAATCCATTTCATTATTAAAAAAATTTTAAAACCAAGTTTGCACAGTATTCGCGATTGTGCAGTCTTCATAGTGTGAACCATTTGCAGGTTTCACTGTAGGAAAATCGCGGTTATAACTCGTATTCACAGGTCTAATGAAGGCCACCTGTGGTTACCATAGGATACCTTTAGGGCTGGAAAAAAATCAAAAAAATGACCATCAAAATTAAAATTGGAATGCATCAAATTAAAGAGGAGGGAGAGAAGACCAACCTGCAACTTGCGGATTCGAAAATGGTCCACCGGATCATCCACAGTGATCAATCTAAGTAAGGAGGTAAAAATAGCTAAATTTGGTTAAAAAATCCAAATGGTATGTTTTGTTTTGATCTTGGGCTATTTATAGTAAAATTTTGAAATTCTTACCCACTTTGTATAGTTTAAAGTCAATTTTTGTTATTTGAACTAATACCATGTATTTTTCCTAGCTACTATAGGTCCTAGATGATTCAGAAGTTGATTTCTGTCACATATAGGGTAGGATTTGGTCTATGTTGCATACTTTGCACTCATACCGCATCCCAGTCTAACACTAGGATCTCATTTCATCCATGGACTATGGTGTATAACCACTCTTTACCTTGTACACATCATTGTTCTTCCCTGGATATGACCTCATTTACATGTGTAACCCTAGGTTAGAACACTTACTTGTCTTTCTGATACCCATGTCGCAATTGTCTTAGCTTGCAGGAGCCTTCATAGTTGATTTTCATGACAAAATGAACCTCATTTTGCATCTTTTTACCAAGCTACACCTTATTATAAGGCTCCCCACCCTTATGGAGTTATCTTTAGGCCCTGGTCTAGCTCCTTAAAATAGATTGGACAATCGAGTAAATGTGTTCGTTCAGACTCATTAAGGTAAATTGAATGATCATCTACATAGATGGTAAGTTATCACTTTTTCGGACCATGTATATTGTTTATGAAAAAAGAACACTCTCTTTTCTTTGGAATTGAGAAGAGTATATTCAGGCACAGGGTTATCTATTTTTCGGACTTGAAGGACTAAACTTACGAGAAAGGAACTCCCAGTATGAGCTTAGTTTTCTCTTTTTTGTGCTCTGGACCCAAACATGAAAAGATTCTAAGTGTAATTTATGTCTTTTTCATGCTCGCTAAACCCTAAAGAACAAAGCATTGATTTTACTGTTGTAAGTCCCATTTCTCGTTAACAAATGGAACTTTCCAAGCGATCTTGCCTTCCTTCACACTCATTAAACTTAGGAAATATGTTGCTTTTGAAGGTGCGTCGGTTAGGTGGTAATTTAAACCTTTTTTGGACCTTCCCGACTAAGTACGAAAATGTACACCTTAGTTCTTCGAAAGCTAAGAGAGTTCTTTTGTGTACTGTTTTATACTTTTTTGGACTCATGAGACTAAATTTACGAAAAAACGCCCCCCTAGAGTCTTCTTCGGACCTTTTAGACTCTAAAACTATTAAAAGACCAGCGAGAATCTACTAATTCGGGCTCGTAAAATCCACGAATCAGTGACATATCAAGCATTATTCTCTCTCCTCTTCAAGCTTGTCAAAATGAAGAGAGACTCGAGTTGACTTTCTTGGACTCGTTAAAACTTAACAAGAAAGGAAATGAAGAATTTCACTCTTTGGTTTATAAGTAGTTGTAGCATGTCATCCTTGAACAAAGCACTCTTTGAACTTCCCGATACTCATGTCTCAGTTTTCCACTTCCAGTTCAGCTATCACTTCGAGTTACTACTCCTCCACTTGTCCTTTATACATGGGGAATCTGATCATGTATCCTACATGACAGATAAGTCTAGTTATCCTATCTGAAAGTATAAATATTCCTTGGGTCATCTCCATGTCATGCTCACTATTCAAGGATCTTTACCTCTATCTAGTCATCCTAATTCCCATCATTATCATCTCTGAAAATTCCTTTTGTCTATCTTCCCTCAAACAGTCTTCCAATTACTCTTGTGATTTGTTGAAGGATTCATTTCCTTCCTCCTCGCACTATGATTTCTCATTAGTATCTCCTGAAGACGAAGACCTAAAGTTTTGAATATGGTACCTTAGGATTCACTACTCATATTGGTGAAATCCTTTTCTTCAATTGTCACCATCACTCATTTACTGACACTTTGATGAATTCCTTCCATGTTCAACTTCAACTTATATATTCACATGGTAGGAGTTGTACTAGTTACTATGGATTTGGATGAAGACCTTAGGTTACAATCTCGATAACCTAAGTTGTGAAATATTGTGTTATGTTCTGTGACACTACTTCCAGATATTGAACACTCATCTTTGTATATTGTGGCTTTGATCCACCATTGTAAAACATACATGGCCATCTTGCTCATACTATATGATGTAATCGAATATTTTAAAGAAGCTAGTGTTCCACTTTATTGAACATGGAATCCTCAAAAATGATTTTGTACATGACTTTGATATGTCTGTTTCAGGGACCTCTCTACAGCCTTGGTAATTGAGTTCTCCATGCCAAAAGATTGTAATGTATTTTGGCCATCGTTTCCCTCTAACCTCATACATTAGGGGGCGTCTGTTATCCTATGAAATGGCACTTCTCTGTCTGAGTACTAATACTGAATGCATTGGTACATAAAAGGACACAATGGATAGAAGTTGCCAAAAACCTATAGATTAGCATGTGCCTTGCTACATCTTGTGCCTTTTAGTCTTGCCCATGTTTTCTAATGAGATTAAGGTGTAATTGTAACTATTGACATTGCAGCTCATGATTCATTCATGAGTATCCATATATGCAACCCACGGTTACATGATCACACCATGCATTCACAGTTTGTCATTATAAAATTCGAGGTTCATTCGCGACTTGCTAGTATTTATACCCGTGGTTACCTTAAGCCAAAATTTAAAAAATAAAACATGATTAGTAAGGGACAGTTGGGTTCGTAATCATAACATCCCCAACCTCCCTAACCATCTTAACCTTCGTAACTCCTCATGTTCATCGGGTATAAATAGAGGGGAGGGGTTGAGGTTAAGGGTATATCAAAGGAGAGCAAGTTATGCTGGAGGAATACCCTTGGAGATTTGGATCAATAGAACTCAGTTCCTTGGCTAGCAAAGGAGGACTTGTATCATATATAGGTTGTATCTTTCGCTAATTTTTATCAATAAAGAGATATTTTCTTCCACAATTGGTGCATAAATGTTCTTATGTGTTATGATTCATGAATTTTATTGTTTTCTTATTGCAATTATAATATTTCATTAATCTTTGATATAACATTTAAGATCTCTACGAGAAGGTATCTATCTCTTTTGCAGGTGTGAAGATTCCTTAAAGCTGCTGGAGTATTTGGATTGAAGGTGAAAAGCTAGGACCAGCCTTCATAAATAAGGTGCATTATCTTTCTACCCTATTTCTCTCTCAAATTCCTAGATAGATATATGTCTGCAAGATTGATATTTGTATGTTGGTGACCCCAAACCCTTAGGTCATAAGGTAGATTTTCCCTGAACAACAGAAGGAATGCACACTTACTAAATTGCGCAGTCCATTGAGTTGTTAGAATATTATCCAGAATCTTATGAAGGCTCTCCTGGAAGCATTTTAGGCAAGTTTTGACCAAGTGGTGCAAGTGGATTCCAATTAGCTAGTGTGGGACCTAGGAAATTAATCAAAAATATTAATTAATGTATCATAAGTATCGGAATCGGTTTTTGGTTATTCTAACACCCACTCTTAAGCCTGACTTATGTGAAATTTCAAGAATATATTAGATATATAGGTCATAGAAACAAGGCTTAGTCACTCTTTACATACTGCTTGTCGATACAAAACCACAAGGGGGAAATCCTCCCTTAAACATGGACAAGAACAAAATTTTGTGAAATGTTGTCTTCAATAAATATTCACCATGTGACCATCTATCCCAAGTAGTGATTTGAGATTTTTGAATTTATTCTCATAGAATTCCTTGGTGAATATGTTTGCAACTTGCTCAGATGATGCGCAATAGTGCAGAGCATTGACCTCGTCATGCACAAGCCCTTTGATGTGGTGCATGTGGATATATATGTGTTTGGTTTTTTGCCTCTATATTGGGTCTATTGATATTCAAACAGTACTTTGGTTGTCACAATAAATGACTGTGTAAGTGTCAAATTCAATCCCAAACTCTCCAAGTATACCCTACAACCACAAACACTAAGTAGTTGCATTCACATCTCCTCTATATTTTGCCTCTGTAGAAGAAAGTGAAATGGAACTTTCATTTTTACTTAACTAGATGATTGGTCCATATGCAAGAATAAACACATATATAGAAGTGTATTTTCTATCAGTGTTATCACCTTCCCAATCAAAGTCAATAAAACCAACTAACTCTAGGTCAAATTTTGCAACATAGTGAATCACATGTGTCTTTATTCCTTACACAAACTGTAAGATCCTCTTTGTTGTCCTCCAATGGGTGTCATGTGGTTGATCCATGTTTCTATATTCCACACTCTCTGCATAATAAATATCAGGTCAAGTGTGAGTCAAATATAGTATACAACCAACTAGTTGCCTATACAGTGTGTTGTTTACCAAAGGAGTTGAATTCACTTCTTCAAGCTCAACTCCTAAGAGGAAAGGAGCCTTGCTTGGCTTGAAATAATTCATGTTGAACTTGTTTAGCAGTTCTGAATCATACTTGGACTGATGTACTTTGATTCCAAGGGATTATTGAGAAATCTTAAGCCCCAAGAATTGGCTCAATAGTCCCAAACCAGTCATGGAGAAGGCATGGTCCAATGCATCCTTCAAGGAGGCAATTTCTTTCATGGAACTTCTTGTTGTCAAATTTTCATCCACATACAAAAAAATGATTATTATTTAACCATGAATCAGCTTCAAATATACATTTGTATCATACTTTCATCTACTAAAGTTCTGTGATAGCAAGCATCAATCAATCTTGGCATACCAAGCTCTGGGAGCTTGTTTTAGCGCATATAGTGATTTCTTCAATATAGAAACAAGAGATGGGTTAGTAATAAAAAATTTTGGTTGTTTCATATATATCTCTTATTTTATATCTCCATGTAGAAAGTCACTCTTCACATCCATGTTATGTACCTCCCATTGCTTGGAAGTTGCAATGGCCAAAACTAGTCTTATAGAGTCCATACTGTCCACTGGTGCAAAGGTTTCATTGTAGTCAATGCCTTGGAATTGGGAGAATCCATTTGCCACTAAAATTTCCTTATACTTCATATGATATCCATCAGCAGCAAATTTTGTCTTGAATACCCGTTTACTCTTAACTAGCTTTCTCCCTGGTGGAAGATTGACTAGTTCCCATGTCTCATTCTTCTGGAGAGAATGGTATTCCTCTTTCATGGTTAATTACCATATTGGATATTATGATGCTTCTTCATATGTTTGTGTATATGATTCAACCATCAAATAACACTTCTTAATAAATCATGGGTCCTTGACATAAAGGGCACTCTCAAATTGAGATCTAGTTCTTCTAATATCACTAGGATTCCCAACTAGTTCCCCAACTACTTGAATGGTATTTGTTTCCCAATTTGGTCTTGTAGGAGTGTTAGGATATTCAATTAAATATTCATTATTAGACATATAAAAAACATAAAAATTATTAGATTCTTCACTTACAATCAGAGGTGGTGGTGGTGAAGGGGGCTCTCTAATTTCTACTGCTGGCATAGGCTCTTCTTCAAATTGAGCACTCCTTTCAATGAAGGATTTTTGAGTGCTAATGTTGATAATATTATACCCTTTAGAATATTTTGAATACCCAACAAATAGGAATTATTTACTTTGGGGTTCAAAATCCTTCCTCTTTTATGGTGAAATTCTAGCACAAGTTTAGAGCCAAAAATATTGAAGTGGGACACATCAGTCTTGTGTCCACTCCAAGCTTCGAAAGGAATGATTCCATCAAGATATTTGTGAGGCACCCTATTCTGGATATAGGATGTAATTTTTATTACTTCGTCCCAAAACTTTGGTGGCAAATATTTAGACTCCATCATCCAAGTGGCCATCTCCTTGAGAGATCTACTCTTCCACTCAGCAACACCATTTTGTTGAGGTGTGTAAGAAATAGAGTGTTGTATATGGATACCTGCATATTAAAAATATTGTATAAATTCATATTTGACATATTCACCACCATTATCAGATCGAAGGACCTTGATCTTTCTTCCATACTGGTTCTCAATTAAGACTTTAAAACCCTTAAAGAGGTCAAAAAATTCTGACTTGTACTTGAGGAAGAAGACCCAATAGTATCTGGAAAAGTCGTCAATGAAGGTTAGGACATGTTTGGCTTGAATAATTGACATATAATGGAAAGGACCATCTATATCACTGTGAATAAGCTCAATGGGTGCAGAGGTTCTCTCATGACTGACTTTCTCATACTTGTTCTCTGGGTGTTTTCCTAGGATGCATCCTTGACAAAGTCCTTTAGAAAACTTGATTTTTGGAAACCCTTTAACCATGTATTTGTCACACAAATAATATAGGTACTTATACTTTCGATGGCTAAAACCTCTCGGGTTATATCTTTCTATCTTCATTAGCATTAATGAGCAGAGCAGAGTGATTTGAGAAGGGCATGAAGTGTGAGAACTTGTACACTTTAGAGCTATGATCAACAAAACCTTTTTCTATGACTATACCATTAGAAATTTCAGTGATTTCAACATTATTAATAGAGAATACAACCTTATTAGGAGACCCAGTGTGGGTCATCTGACAAACTGACAAAAAATTGGCAGCAAGACCTAGGACATACAAAAAATTATTTAAGGAACCATGGTCAATATCTATTCTACCCTTCCATTTACTTTAAGTTTCAGAATCATATCCGAATACAATAAAAACCATCTGAATCATCAAGAGAGGAGAAGGCCTCCCTTGTTGAAACCATGTGTCTTGAAACTGCAGAATCAATGATAAAGGAAGAGGATCTTATAGTGCTTGATACTAGTGCATGAACTCTCTCCTTATCTTCAAAATTTGATGCACCCTCCTTCTTCTTTGCGCCTTCAAGAAGAGATATGGTGTGATTTTCAAGGATTTTTGTCAACATATCAATTTGTTTCTTCATGCAAGAGCTCTATGGATGGTATCCCTCACCACAGTATTGACACTTTCTCATTTCACCTTTACCTTTCTTCTTCTGGGAATGCTTCTCAAATATTGAAGACTCCTCATGAGATGTGTACTTGTCTTGCTTTCGATCAGAATGCTTCTTTGGATTAGACTTCTTCTTTCCTTTGGAATCCATTTTTCAATCTCCAAAAACTAAAGCTTGATCTTTGGAAGGTTTGATGGCGCCCATCATGACCAACTTATCTTGCTTCTCAGTCAAGGATTCCATGAACTCTGCAAGTGAAGGCATCTTCCAGCTTTGAACTGTCAACTTTGTGGCATGGAAGGTTGATACAAACATTGAATATTCAGGGCCAAGCTTTGAAAGTATGGAAAAGACTAGTTATTCATCTTTATTTTCAATACCACGCTGCTTTAACTGAAGAACAAGAGCTTTGAACTTGGAGAAGTAGACTTGTAAGGACTCAAAATTGCTTGGAATTACTAAAACAAGATCATTCTCCAGTGAATGTCCCCTAATTTCATCTTTATTTCCAAATAATATTTGGATTTTCTCCCATATTTCATTTGGTTGTGTCAATCCATCTAGATGGAAAAGAAGGTCTCTAGAAACGCTGAGACACAAGAGACCATAAGCTTCATCTCTCTTGTTGTGCCACTTGATCTTCTATGGTGTTTCATTGGGATAATCCTTAGTTTCCATGGTCACTCTGAAGAGTCCCTTGCTCCTCATCAAAATCTCCATCTGTGTCTTATGTTCGAAGTAGTTGAATGGAGTCAAGATGATATGGTGAGATTGATCCATTTCTTCAGCAACTGCGCCCTGAACAGACTGAATGCGCTCCCTGGGAGAGTGATGTTGATCCTAAAAAATCAATAAGAGAGGATAAAAATATAGCTAAAGGAGCTCTGATACCATGTGGAAATTAATCGAACTCATAAAAATTGCTTGAAAACATGCATAAATCCACTCAAATTGAAGAATGAAATTGGTGCATAACACAAACTTGAATTGAGTAAGTTTACATTATCCAACCTTATAAAGTAATATTATTTCCAAATATATAATTACATTAGAGATTCAAATTCCTAAGCAGGTAAGTTGAATCCTCACAAAAGCAGGCTTACTAAAAGTAAAAAATCCCCCCTAAGTGCATAAAACACTCTCCAAACCAGTCAAGGAGTTCATGAATTGGATGAATGAGGTGTATCAGCTGATAAGTGATTTAAATTCAATATACTCATGCTTTCAGGAGAGAAAAATACAGAGGATGAGTTCTGCAAAAAACAAGGTAGTTTCCATGTGACTAGCTTTCACCTTTTGCCTCAAAAGCTGCTTAAAAGCAGTCTAACTCTTGATAAGGAAGGAATGTGCACTTACTAAACTAGGAATTATGTTGAGTTATCAAAATATTATTTAGAATCTCTTGAAGGCACTCCCGGAGGCATTTTAGGCAACTTTTGACCAAGTGGTGCAAGTGGATGCCAACTAGCTAGTGTAGGACCTAGGAAATTAATCAAAAAGATTAATTAATGTATCCTAAGTATGGGAATGGTTTTTTGGTTATTCTAATATTATAGAGTACCTCTCTATGTATTTTTCATATAAGTGGGTACATCACCACCATGAGCAGGTTTTGAGGATCAAGTTTGGGTCTCATGACATTCACCGGGGTCAAATAGGAAACCTAGGTTACAAGCCCTAATTAAGGAAGATTTCATAGATCGAAATCTGTGAACAAGACCCCAAACTACATGAGACCTATTTAGGGGAACTTTGACATTTGATTTCATATATGGGTACAATTGTAAGTTTTTTAGCACCAAGATTGGGTCTCTAAGCATTGACTATGGTCAAGGGAGGAGACCAAAGCCTTAGGCTATAAAGGAATATTTTATGGCTTAGAGGCCATGGATTTCAAGGCCTCAAACCACTTATACATAGAACATGTTTAGGTGATATTTCCCCCCTAAGTGGAGATATGGGTACCATTAGTATGTTTTGAGCACCATGGATGGGTATCATGGCCTTTGACATGATTGAGGAATGAAACTTGAGTAATAGTTGGCCTCGATAAAAATTTTAAGGATTGAGGTTCATGAGGTCTCAAACCACTACACAAAACTTATGGAAATAATTTTTGGTCTCCAAATGGGAATATGGGTGCCATTAGAAGGTTATGAATAGCAAGGTTGGGTCATGGTACCTTAACAATGATTAAGGCAGAAAAAATGAGCCTTAAGCCTTATAAGAGCCTTTTAATTTGTGACAACCATGAATGAGGCCTTGAATAAACACCATATATATGTTAAAATATGAAGGTACCCACATAAGCACATCCTTCATCGTGGCAAATTCTGACAACATATGATCTCTCGAGAGAATTTTGGCCTTAAAGTGAGATATGGGTATTATTATGAGGTTTTGTTAGGGGTACCAAGGATGGGTTTAGTGGCCTAATGGAATCCATAAGGGGCAACAAGGATGGCTCTTGTTTCATAGTTAGACATTCTA